>NLAO01001629.1:0-23947 GCA_002370835.1 Metschnikowia continentalis | reverse complement strand
GTGTATTGTCGTTGACCTGCAGGCAACATGTTTCACAGTTGCCCGCACTCACAGGTTGACACATATCACATGTCCCACAAGTTCAACAAAAACGATTCAAACAACACTAGCAAAATTAAACAACACTAGCAAAATTAAACAAACCAATACAATATGAATGATTACATAACTCTTAACAAGTTGTTGTATATAGGATAACAATAAAACCAGTTCAGTTCCATCTATTTTTCACCCTTGATTAATACTGCAAGAATTCTGTCCCAAATGTAGTACCATATGATGCAATCGTCCAGATTTAAGATTTCAAAATATTGAATTCTAATGAAAGTTGATGTGAAACATTACGAGTGAGTTTTCCTTCTAGTACTTTCTGATGACTGAGTGTTTCCTCATAGACCTCTTGAAACATTATCAGTTACTACCAACTACTATATATTGCAGGGTAGTACGTCCAACTAATTCCAGGTAGTACGTCCAACTAATTCCAGGTAGTACTCCCAACTAATTCCAGGTAGTACTCCCAAATAATTCCAGGTAGTACTCCCAAATAATTCCAGGTAGTACTCCCAACTAATTCCAGGTATTACTCCCAACTAGTTTAAACGAAGTACTGGCTATTGGACTTGGTTTTACACTTTGACATATCCACTAGTAACTAAGTCCACTACTAGATAGACCATTTCATGGACCCCTACATAAATACTGGCTACATAAATACTGGTTACATAAATACTGGTTACATAAATACTGGTTACATAAATACTGGTTACATAAATACTGGCTACATAAATACTGGCTATATAAATACTGGACTAGCGATATAGTGGTTTTGGACTAAGCCATCTGGTTTGAAAAACTGTGCGAAGGGGGTACCAAACATTTTGAATTATTGGTTTGTTTAATTTTGCTAATGTGGTTTGAATCGTTTTACCACGCTGGTTTGAACCATTATGACTTCTTGGTTCGATTTATTTTTCCATGTTGGTTTCAATAGTTTTGAAAATCACTGTATTTGGCCGAAAGGTGCACTAGAATCAACTCGGATGAGGAGAGAGATTTTTCCACCACACGAGGCTCCAAAAGAGTATAACCATCTGCACCTTCAGTTGGATAGAATGAAGGCTTTAACCATAGGTCTTTTGAGGCTTAGATGGTGGCTTAGGCGGTGTGTACCCCTAGAAGTAGTAGTAGTAGTAGTAGTAGTAGTAGTAGTAGTAAGTAGTAAGTAGTAAGTAGTAAGTAGTAAGAGAAGCCTTTGTGATATAGTAAGTGGCGTTAGTGGTTGTTCTGTGTGTTGTTCTGGGTGTTGACCTGTGTGTTGACCTGTGTTGACCTGTGTTGACCTGTGTGTTGTTCTGGATGTTGACCTGTGTTGACCTGTGTGTTGGTCTACCCATGGATTGGTCTGTGACTATGTGATGGTGCTTCCAGTGAACCCTTGTATAATAGAGTTATTATTGATGTGGATTTTAATGAACATGGTTCGCTTTGAACATTAGGATTGGACTGCTCATTTAACATGGTATACTATATCACCATTGTCCAAATCCTAGGCATTATCCAAATACTAGGCATTATCCAAATCCTAGGCATTATCCAAATACTAGCCATTGTCCAAATACTAATTGTCAAATACTAGGTCAGCTCATTCACTGGAAATTGGTTTGGTACAGGTATGGTGCCCGAGGATCCTGGAGCTGCGAAAGAAGATGATTCACCTGGTTGGATGCTTGAGACCCCATACTCTCTGCATAAGGTGCCGGTGCTGCCGGTGCTGGGCCTGGTGGGCCTGGTGGGCCTGGTGGGCCTGGTGCTGGGCCTGGTGCTCCTGGTGCTCCTGCTCCTGTATATTGCGGCGGCTGTCCCATGGCCACTGGGGCATTTTGGTTCTGCAAGAGCGCAATGATGCTCTGCTTTGTATTTGGATCCATGTTCTGTAGCGTCTGTGCGGCTGCACTTAGATTGGGATTGAACTGGTTGTAGCCTGCATTTGCATAATTCTGGTATCCCTGGTTCGGATGCTGGTACCCTTGATTTGGATTCTGGTATCCCTGACTTTGATTCTGGTATCCCTGATTTGGATTCTGGTATCCTTGACTTTGATTCTGGTATCCCTGACTTTGATTCTGGTATCCTTGACCTTGTTGCTGGTTGTAGTTCTGGTACCCTTGGCCATATGAATAAGGGTTTCTGCCTTGGTTATATGATGTCCGGTTTTGATATGACTGATTGTATGGTTGGCTGTATGCCGGATTGGTCTGGTTGTAGGGCCGGTTGTATGACTGATTGTATGGACGTGCATCGTCGTACCGGTTTCGGTGGTTCCTCCTTCCATTGAATCCTCTCTGTCTCTTGGGATCATCTCTTCCATTGTGGGAATAATCTCCTCTGAAATCTCTGGGATCTTTGGGACGAGAAAAATCATTCCTTGGACTCCGGTAGTTTTCTTCTCTGGAGCTGGAAAAGTCACTTCGTGGACTCTGGAACTTTTCTCGTTCTTCCTCCACGCTATCCTGCTTTTTGGAACTGAGAATCATGTTGCACATGGCGATGAGCTCCACGTCCTCATACTCGTCAAACTTGATTCCTTCATCCGTCTCTTCGAATGTCTGGAGATCCGCCTTGTTGTTCTTAATCACACATGCTCCAAGCACACCCAGATATGCTGCATCCTGAAGCGTATCGGCCAAGTTGGAAATATCCACCAGAATCACTTCGAATGTGATACTTTTTTGTGAAAAGGCTTCTTCCACTTCACTCAAAAAGTCGTCATCCGTTTCTTCACACGTGAAGATTTTTATGTCAGTTGTTCTTCTTCTCTTTTTGTTGGGGCTTTCATCTTCGCTTCTCCTCTCAGCATCCTCTGCACTTCTTTCCCGGCCTCTGGCCTTGGTTGAAGGAGTAATATCTCGTCTCAGCCGTGAAGCATCTAGCCTCAAGACCCGACCACAAAGAACTGCTCCGTTTTCTTTGGTGATGGCCTCCTCACACGCTTCGGCTTTGAAAAACTGCACAAAACCAAAGCCTGTTTTCATGGTGATGCCTGCCACTTGTCCATACTTGTTGAAGATGCGGAAAAGATCAAACTCCGTGATATTATTACACGGTAAGTTCCCCACATAGAGACGCAGATGGTCGGGGAAGCCTTCGGTGGGTCCCTCTGCATCCCGGCCCTCGGTATACTCTTTGTAATCGTTTTCCTCCTGTTCCGTCACCTCTTGGTCAAGAGCAGGATGCCGGGAGATTTTGGGGCTATTGGATTGAGTGCATGGCTCGCTGGGTAGAGCTATATTTTTCTCCAATAAAAGCTTCTCGATCACCGTCATCTGCTGTTCTTTGGATAACTCACCAAACTCCTTCAGCTGCACAATTTCACTGTTCATCACAGCCTCATACGCTTGTCGGAGATCAGGCGTCACCTCGGGCTTGGGATTTGACAAGGTCACGTGGCTAGGTTTGGGGGGAAGACCTGCAGCTTTCGGGATATCTGGAGTTCCTGTGATGACATTGGATTCGGGGTCATAGTCATCATCATCTGAGGCATCCAGTGGATTGTATGCATTGGATTCCGAAACTTCATTGGTTTCCTCTTTGGTTTCTTCTTCAGTTTCCTCTTTGGTTTCCTCTATTGGAGAAGCCGTTTCACTTTTGCTAGGCTCCTTCACGCTCTTGCCATTTACACTCTCTGATAAAGCTTCTGCGGGATCATAATCATCTATGTCACTTGCATCCGTATCGGAGTGGTCATTTTTGGGAGAGGCGGCAAAGTTGAGCGGCAAATCGGACTCCTCAATATTATAAGGGGCGTCTTCTTGTTGGGTAAAAACATCTTGTTTGGAAGTAGACATCTCAGTATTGGGCGAGCTGGGTAACCCCTCTTTGTCGTTATGCTCGGATTCATGTTTGCTAGTATCCTCGGTTTCAATAGTATTGGTGAGTTCAGGTTCTTCTGATTCGTTGGGCTGTGATTCTGATTCACTGGTCTGAGACTGTTCTGCTGAAAAAACCTCTGTTTCCTTTGCAAATTCAATGGACACCTCAGGTTCGCTTGCAGGAGCCTCAGAGTCGGCAGAATCAGGACGCATAACCAGGTTGTTTTGGTCGGAAGGAGCGCTTGGAGTTTCTGTTTCTAAGATATCAAGATTACCCATTGTGGCACTTCCCAATAAAAGAGTGGAGGTCGCATAATAACCAGAATCTTTTCCATATGCAGGACATTTTAATGCAACATAGTCTCAACTCAGCATAGCACAATATAGCATAGTAAATTTTCACAACGTTTCAGTAAGTTAATTGAGCTTGATATAAGTAATTGTTTTTGTACTTGGACTAGTTTGGACTAGTACCTGGACTAGCATTTGGACTTTTTGGACTAGCATTTGGACTTTTTGGACTGGCACTTGGACTTTTTGGACTAGCTTGGACTAGTCTGGACTAGCTTGGACTAGTAGTCAGAACCATTAGCTTGGGTAGGTACTTTTTTTTGCTGTAAAACTGAACGTTCATGGTATTCAGGCTAGACTCCACTTCCAATCCTAATCCTTATCTCCGTCACCTCCTCCTTGCCAAACCAAAACCCTAGACTAAAAGCACATGTCAAATATAGTTCAATGTCTCAAGATTTTTCTATCGGTTGTTAGTACAGTTAGTCACCGGGTCATGTGTCAATGTCTAATATTATTGTATTCAATAGTAATCATTATAGCCCATTGTCCAAGACTCATTGTAGCGTATTCTCCTGTACTCATTGTAACCTATTTCCAATACTCATTATGTAAGCCCAATTGTCAATGCAGATAATTAGACTGGAGTAAAGAGTGAGTAAAGAGTGGCGTAAAGAGCGGCGTAAAGAGTGGCGTAAAGAGTGGCGTAAAGAGTGTGGCCAGAGTGACGCAAGAGTGACAGAGTGAGGCAACAGTGAGCTGAAAGGAGATCTGTAAAAAAAAGTAGGGACACAGAATGAGCAGGGGGGGTGCTCCTTATATATTCCTAAAAGCGGGGTTTGTGCATGGCTGCAATTCTGAAATCTGGGTATATATAGCGCCTTCGCGCACCCAAAGTGGCACCCGTTTTTACTCACCTAAACTCATACTTGATACTCATTACCACTGCTCAAAAATCAACTGAGGTTTTATGGAACTTATTTGAAACTCATTGACACTTATTTGATACATTTTGATACTTCTTTGATACTCAATTGAAACTCGTTTGACACTCGCATGAAACTTATTTGGCTCTCCTTTGATACTCCTTTGGTACTTATGTGATACTCATTTGAAACTCCTTTGAAACTCCTTTAAAAATCCTTTGAAACTTCTTTGAAACCCAATTGAAACCTATTTGATACGCATTTGAAACTCATATGAAACCTATTTGATATTCCCTTGATACTCATTTGAAATCCACTTAAAACTCAATTGAAGCTCAATTGAAGTTCGTTTGATACTTACTTGATACTTATTTCAAACTTATTTGAAACTCATTTGAAATTTATTCGAATCTCATTTGAAGCTCACTTGAAACTCTTGAAACTTATTTGATACTCATTTGAAACTCGTTAGGAATTCATTTGAAACTTGTTAGAAACTCATTTGAAACTCACTTAAATCTCATTTGATATCCAGTTAATTGGGTCATATTCAACAAGTATGCATGAAAGTTATGTTCTACGTCAATTTTGAAATTCGTCTGAAACTTACTTGATCCATTTCAAAACTCATACGAAATTTATTCCAAACTTATATGAGAATTGTTTTATATTCTTTTGATTTTCCTTTTGGCGTTCGTTTGAAACCTACTTGATACATTTCGTTACTTGTTTGTTATTTCTCTGGAATTTGATTGAAGTTCATTTGATACTCGTTTGATACCCCTTTGAGACTCCTTTGAAACTCCTTTGATACTCCTTTGATACTCCTTTGATACTCATTGGAAGCTCATATGAAACTCATTAGGTCCACCTGTGATACTCGTTTGATCTTCCTTTTGGTATTCATTTGATACTTCTTTGGCTCTCCTTTGATACTCTTTTGATACTCTTTTGCAATCCCTTGGTAATCGTTTTTGCAACATATTTCATATTAATGACCCTTCACAACATATCTATACGACTCCTTTTTACGACTCATTATTAAGCAGGTCATGAATACACTTTCATTTCGGTATTCAGGGTATTGCAATTACTATAATTGATCATTCCATGAAAAATGATAATTGGACGAACTCGATACTCATAGAAGATGATTCATCGAGAGGCTAGTATTGATTGGGCAATAGCTTCGCTGGTTATTGTACAAAACAATATGGCAACATTGTCCAGAGGCATTACGAGGATTACAATGTATTAGATGGGATCAAGAGAGAATCGCCAAAATTAGTGTCAAGCTGGATATACCTGCATACTGACTGAATCACGTTCAAAAGGGAATTAAGTGAAGTCAAATGAGTGGTGACTGAAAGGTACTGTAACCAGAACAGGGACGAAAAAATGTGGATGACTACTGGATTTGTTGAATTAAAATGTGGGGGTGGGGATGGTTGGTGTGCGGGGTGCAAAAGCAACTGTGGCCGATTGGAACCGTGAAATCTCGTAATGGTCTCGGTCTCATGTGTCAGCTAATGCCGTTGGGCAGGGTGCCGGAATATTAGCCCAAAGACTTCCACGGAAGAATGACGTGCGTCCGAATTGTTATGCGCATAGACATGCGGATTAACGTTTCTCCGGGATTATTTCCGAGTCCGCTCAAAGGAGTACTTCCAACTTCCAAACTCACACATCGGTCACTTGTCATAGAAATAATCCAATTGCCCACACACAGCCTGAAAATATGTGTCGTTTTGAGTTCGAGTTTGAGTATCTGAGTCTGTCTGTTTGGTGTGCCCCGCGCCGGTGGGTCCTCCACTCTCGAGAATGCGGGGGTTGTGCATTTAAATCTCGGCGCAATTGATCGATCCGAGCGTCACCAGACAGAACG
This sequence comes from Metschnikowia continentalis, assembly GCA_002370835.1. Lineage (NCBI taxonomy): Eukaryota > Fungi > Ascomycota > Pichiomycetes > Serinales > Metschnikowiaceae > Metschnikowia > Metschnikowia continentalis. Next base: position 16,973 of record NLAO01001629.1, on the reverse strand, counting down.
GCAAATATCAAGTAAAGCCGGTCAAAAGGGTTAATAGAAAATTCATTGGAGGAAGAATGCTATTTGGGCTGGAAATCCCGAAAAAAAAAACAGAAAAATTGACCAATTTGGGTTCCTTGGTAGTAGTGGAAAATTTGTGTCAAAACGTGAGGGTGTCTAGGTGCATGAGAACCCCACGGGAGTTGGGGATATAAAAGGACGGGTTCGCACGTCCAGGCCCAGAAAGCTAATAATCTCATAGCACCCAAAAAAAATGACTTTGAACGTTGGAATCGTCGGAACAGGAATCTTCGCCACAGATGCTCACTTGCCAGTGATCCAGTCCATTGACAACTTGAACGCATCCGCCGCTTTCAACAGAACCAAGAGCAAGGCCGAGACGTTTGCAGAAAAAGCCAACATTGACAAGGCCAATGTCTTTGACAAGGTGGAGGACTTGCTCAAGAGCAAGGACGTGGACTTTGTGGACGCCTTGTTGCCTGTGCAGTCCAACCTCGACATCATCAAGGCTGCTGTGGAAAACGACAAGCCAATTGGTGTGGAGAAGCCCATTGCGGCCAACATGGAGCAGGCACGTGAAATTGTGAAACTCGCTGCTTCCACGGATATCCCCATTGGGATCTGGGAGCAATGGGCTTTTTTCAAGAGCATTGGCATTGTTAGGGACATTCTCCCCAAGATCGGAGACGTGATTTCCTTCACTTACAGATCCACGGGTCCATGGAACTCTGCCAACAAGTACGCCACCACATCATGGAGAATGAACCCTGAGCACATTGGAGGATACTTGAGTGATGGAGGAGTGCACCAGTTGGCCTTGTTGACGGAGATCTTGGGCCAGGTGGAGTCGATCAGTGCACACACCAAACAGGTCAGACAGCAATCGGGCACTGACGACATTTTGTACTCCACAATGAAGCTCGATTCTGGTGTCATTGGTACCTTCACCTATGGTTCTGCTTTTGGTGCCACCGACAAGTCCACCAGCTTCACGATCTTCGGAACCGATGGTTCCATCGTGTATGACTTCTCGCCCTCTTTGCCAAAGCCAACGGTGACCTACCAAACCGGATCCACTGCCCAAGAGGCTTCTGAGAAGCAGGTTATTGAGATAGACGAGGTCAATGCCGTCAGAGAGGAGTTTGTCAACTTCGCTGCTGCTGTGGAGGCCAAGGATAAGACCAAGGTCACTGTTCCCCCAGCCAAGGCCTTCCACCACTTGGCCATTGTGGCTGCTGCTCTTGAGTCTTCCAAGAACAACGGATCTTCTGTGAAGGTCGAAAAGGTCTAGACTGGTACCTAGACAGACGAATCTGAGAGAGAGACTGGGGCATGACTGACTGTCCACATGTCACTCACTAGAGCATACTTCAGTACTAGTCTGATGACAATGCCATGATAACTAAACTAAAGTAATAATAATATGAATAAGGAACTTTGTTGTTTCTACCCAGTATCATCATAATATTTAAACTAATCCTGGATGTCAATAACACAGTAAAAATATTATGTTTTGCTGAAATTTGGAAATGCATATTTAAGAAAAGGCCGATATGTTGATTCCTCTGATAATTAGAAGTAATACTTCATAGTGTAGTAGTAAAACGCTAGTAGTATTCGGTAGCCGGCTTGTATATTCCTGGTATAAGCTTCTGTAGTAAGGAGTATAGTACCACTATTTTGAGCAGTGGATATACTGTTGAGCACAGAAAAATACTTGTATGTAGTGAAGTATCCTTAGGTCTTAGTATCAGTAAATATTATACTGATAATCTCTCTGTCTCGGTCTCTGTCTCTGTCTCTGTCTCTGTCTCTGTCTCTCTGTATATCCATTCACTGTCTAATGTACTATGAAGACTTGCCAGTAATGTGGCTCGGTGTGTTTGTAAGTGTAGGTAAATTCTTTCTAGTGTCGGGGCATTGGCCCTTTACATACCTCAGGATGCAGGTATTCTAAACCCCGTTGCTTATGCAAGATGCACAGTGAGTTTGTGTTTCATGTTCATGTTCATGAGGATTAAGGAGGGCTGTAAAAAGAGGATCCAGATTTGCAGCCACTTCGCACTCACCAAAAGTCACCCCCAGGAACTAAAGAACAAGAAGTCTGAAGAGCTTCTAATCACTTGTAGAGCTTTCTAGAAGAAGAAGATTTCCAGGGCTAGACCCTAGGCTATATGTATATTCACTGGAATCCAAATAATATAGGAAGCTGGTTTAAAAGAGGGAAGCTTGGTTTATATATTATTATGCCGACGTTTTTGTGCATGATGCAGCAACTGGCGCCAAGCGTTGTTCCCCCACTCCCCCCTCACCCCGTTTGATACTTGAAACACCCGTTGTGGGGCGCTCTGGATTGCTGCATTTGTGTGCATTAGTGTGTATTTGTGCATTAGTGTGCATTATTATGTTTCAGGTTTCAAACACCAAGGGTATAAATACGGGTCCCATCCCCTCTTCAACCAAGGATACAGTTCTAGAAATTGACATCAATTGATGGAGAAAGTGACAATGGCGGAATGAAGGAATAGTAATAAATGAGAACAAATTTGGTCCTTGACAAGTACAGATTTGTTGGCTTCATCCCTAACAGCTGATATATTGAGTGCTCCCTTACATCGACAATTACTTAGAGAGTATACAATTGCCTGGGATACAATTGGCCAGATATACAATTGGCAAAGTGCGATTAGCTACTTTAGGAAACCAATTGAGTGAGTCGAAATTCTCTAAAAATGTTGTCTTTTTTTTATCAAGCAGCCGTTGGTGGCAGGCCAAGTTGGGAATCTCAGTCTCCAGCCGCACAAGCCTGCCAGTGTAAATGAGGGAGGCGCAGAAGAAGCTGTACAGGGATACGCAGGAAAATTCTTCGACAGCGAGAAAATATACATGCACAGAAAATGCAACATGTCGTGCCAAGAGAAATAACAAACACATCGAGAATAACATATTTTGAATTTCTTGAATTCTAGAGACACCCGTGCATTGGTACCCGTGAAATCTAAAATTATTGTGTATTGGACCCCAGATTTTAGTGAGGCTAAGGCGTCTTGTAGTTCTTACTATGGCCCTCGGCCCAGTGTGTGTGCAGGTTGAACTCAATTGGAAACTTCCATAGTCTTTCCCATATATTCATCCATTGGTTATGGAAAACACTGACTGATGATGATTTGCCATATCTTGATTATCTCGACTATATGCATATCTGAATTTGCTCATGGAGAATGTGAAACTTAGTGGCTGTGCGGGTGCATTGTTGAGAAGGTTAAGCAACATTCCTATAGTCTGTTTTTAAGAAGATACCTAGTCAACCCGCCGAGAAATTTTGGGAGCCGAAGCCGTTTGGCTTCTGACTATAAAACGGGGTCCATCCGCCTTCCAAATTACAAAATCATCAACCCCATCAATCATGAAGACAACTATTCTTTTCGCCGTTATCTTGTCTGCAACCAATGCCTTGCCTGCCCTCACCCCAGTGTCTGAGGAAAACAGTTTCTTGTCTCTCCTCGACGAGTCTTTGGGGAACGCCAAGAGAGACGATGTCTCAGCAGTATACCAAGAAAATTGTTACAAATGGAGAAATACAAATGTAAGAAAAGTCCCAACCGTGTGTCTTAAGGAGTTGTTCTGCGACGGCGACAAGCAGAAGGACAACACCGAGGAGTGTGATTTCAAAGGTCAGCTCAGATTCCCAAAGAATCAAATCGAAAAAATGTCGGATAAGTGTGTGGAGCAAGCCGTGTGCAACGTGATCCGTGCTAAGCCTGCACGTCCTCAACAGGCTGCTCAAGAAGCCGAAAAGACTGAGCCAAAGGCGGAAGAAAAGGTCAGAGATATCGAGATCCCTGGTGACTACAGAGTCTTCAGACAAAAGGACTACTTCGGGTTAAAGTGTACCGAGTACCTCGAGGAAGACTGGAACACCAGTGTCCCTGAGTGCATGTACAACATTTTGTGTACTCAACCGGTTCCTGAGAACGAGCCTAAGTGTACCACTCTTGACCCAGCCAAGAAGCAGTATTCTTTCGAGGATTTTACCAAGCTTACTCAAGGGTGTGCACGTGAGGTTTTGTGCCACAGAGCAAAGGGTGAAATCAATTATGACTCTAAGGCTGTTTAAAGAGATGTGGCTGGCGAAAAAAACATAAACTGATGATGATGTTTCAGTATCAGTCAAGCTGGTCTGTTGACATTTAATTAGTCTGGTACTTAAAATGAATTCTAGTTTAGACTTAACGGTTTATTGTATGCAGTCATACTTAAATCTTCTCACAAAAATCCACCATTCATAATCTTAAAACAAATCGCATTCTTTGGTACTTTAATAATAACATATATTCATTTGATTTCGAAAATGTGGAGTGTGTGGACATAAATTGTAAATATATGTTTTGCACGTGCATATCACGTGATCCAAACCGGATATATGGCTCAAATAGGCAGGTCGACGGTCGGAATGGCCAGTTCCGGGACTTATATACAGTTCCGACCTATTGACTCAGGTCATTGAATCCTCCCCACAAAATCCACTCTTAGTAAAGTTAGAACGGATATTGATTTTTCAATGTTTAAACACCAATTTATATTCATATGAATCTTATACCTGAAGTGTGTGGATAGAAATTGTGAAAGTATGTTTTGAGAGAGAAAGTCACGTGACCATTCCGAGGGTAAAGTACACCTTCAAACCGGTTCTCCAGAAACAAGTATACGAAACCAAGTGACCACATATATATCCATCAAGGGTCCATTGAAGCAGTACGAGTGAAAAGAGTGGTGAAAGTCGTGACAGTCCATATTAGGAGTGCATATAGAGTATATAGTAGGGCTTAGTGAATCTTAGTGCTGGTAGTGAACGAAGAGGTTCATGACTATAAGACTCTGGCAATTAATCTTAGCATTTGTAACCTGGAATTAAAGATGAAGTGGTGTAGTGGTGCAGTGGGGCAGTGGGCAGCGTGTAGACTCATTATGAGAAAGTTCACTAGACGCATTATGAGTATCGCACTACCCATATAAGTCATTCAAATGATGACCGATCAGCCCCCAAAAAAAAAGACAATATCGTTCAAGTATCCAAGATCCAGTTCTTAGAGTCCTCCACCAGTATGATATGATTCAAGTATATCAACTAACGTCTCAGCCAGTCTCAATAGTTCCACAGCACAGCACAGCACCAGTTTGATTATTGTACTATTCTAGCATTAGTCTAGAATCACTGCCACTGTCACTTTTCTGTCATGTCATTCACTGTCACTTTTCTGTCATGTCATTCACTGTCACTTTTCTGTCATGTCATTCCTGTCATCAATCAGATAATGTTCTTCTTTTCTTCTTTTTCTTTTGATGTTAGAGCTCATCATGACCATTTTCATCGGCCATTTCTATGTCGTTATGGTCTTCAACGACATGATGATTGTGTGCAGGATCACCGTCACCATTTGGACTTTCAACCGAATCTTTTTTCAAAATGATATCCTCAGAATCGTCAACTTCACTGATTTCAAGATTTTCCTGTCTCCTTTCTGTTTCGGTCTCGTCCAGTTTTTTCTCTTCATAAGGAAAAGCCTCTTGAGCCTGCTCAATTCCGTCTTGACCAACCACAACTCCATCACCCTCATGATCACCATAATCACCAACCAATTTAATTCCATCGAGTTCCTCACCAACCAGTTGAACTCCATCAATATCCTCACTAACTGGTTCAAACCTATCAATGACATCTTCAGTAGCAAGTCCAACTTCATCAACTTCATCAACTTCATCAACTTCATCAACTTCATTAATCTCATTAATCTCATTGATTTCAATGGGTTCGGCTTCTTCAGCTTCATCAGCTTCATCATTAACTTTTCTGGTCTCTTCATGAGCCTCTTCTTCACCTTCTCTTGCATTGTCTCTGACCTCTTCATTAGCTTTATTAGCTTCATTGGCTTTATTGGCCTCGTTGGATTCATTGACTCCCTCAAGCTCAAGTCCATCTTCCTCATTGAACTGTGCCAAAATTCCATCCTCCTTCCTCTCTTCCTCAGTTTCTTCACCTTCATCTCTGTCTCCATCTGCAACTTCACTGGATTCAGAAGTCCACGTCATTATTGATTGTGTCATATGGATATCCTGCACATATGGCGTATTGAAGTCCATATCAGGAGTCAAATCCGAATCCATAGTAGCAGTAGAATCTGGGGTTAAATCCAGAAACGTCTCCAAAATAGAAGTACTTTCTGTAAACCCCTTGATTTGGGATTCAAAAGATGCAGGATTTCCTAGAGAGCCCTCCGGTTTAAAGGTCTTCTCCGAGACCCAATGCAACACTCCAAACGTCTTCAAAAACGTCCACATGAGGATCCGAAGAGGCATTTTCAACACCCTGCGGTATAGCACATACACCGAACAAAGCACCAAGAAACCAAGCGCAAAGTAAATGCGTCTTTTATCGGATTTGTCCTGTTTTTCAATGAACCGCACGATCTGCTTGGACTTGCCCAAAATATCATCCAAATCCACCAACTTATCGTTCAATTTGCGGAGATCCTGCGACTGCTGGTCGAGAGTATCGATGTTTAGTTCCGTCTGCATAATTGACATGGTCATGAGCTGCTTGGATTTGCGAAGAGATGATGAAATGTCTTTGTTTTGCTGTAGGAGTTGATCATCCACGGATTTTTTTGCTGATTTGGCGGAACGACCTGAAAAGAGCCGTTTCCGGGTCTCCCCAACTCCCAATCCCGCTTCCTCTCCATCTCCTTCTTTTTCTCCGTCGTCATTTCCTTCTTTTTCTCTGTCGCCATCTGTAGTGTTTTCACTTTCTGCATTACGCTCTAGATCAATTTCGTACTGGCGAAGCCTCTGCTGATGAATAAATTCACTCTCCATAGCATAATTTTCAAGCTGCTTTTTCTTCAACACTTCCCGCAAATGCCCATACTTACTCCGGTAAATATCAAGCCGATCAGCAAGAAAATCCAGTTGGACAAGCGCATGGGGGAGTTGGTTGGTTAGGAGCCCCGCCACCTCTAAAAGCCCACTCATTTGTTGGAGATACCCAACCGTTTTTTTGACCCGTTCCGTCCGAGCCTCATCGTACAGTTCCGAGACTTCTTGCTGGCCCAAGCCCTCGATCTGCTCCATGCTCTGCATATAGAGCCCGTCCATCTGCTGGTATATCGTTTCCACCGACATAATTAATGATTCAAAATCTGAAGCAATGTAGACAGATGTGAAAGTCTGAAACAACTCTGAAGTCTGAAACAAATATGGAACAGCTCTGAAGTTTGAAACGAGTCTTAAACTTATGTGAGACGATCTGAAACAAGTATGAAACAAGTCTGTGACAAGTATGAAACAAGTGTTAAATCTGAGACTTGTCTAAACAAATCTGAAATGTCTAACTGACTGAAGCAACTCTGAAACAACTTTCAAACAAATCTGAACTGTATGAAACTGTCTAAACTGTTTGAAACAACTCTGAAGTCTGAAACAACTCTGAAACTGGACTAAAACAGATTGAAGCAAGTCTAAAATCTGAAACTGTCTGGAACTGTCTGAACTGGACTAAACAGATATGAAAAGTCTAAAACAGATATGGAACCACAGAACTGATTGAAAGTGTCGGAACAATCTGAGACAAGACTAGATCTGAAACTGTCTGGACTGGCTGAAACTGGCTGAAACAATCTCAAACTGGCTGAAACTGATCTGAAACTGGCTGAAACTGGCTGAAACTGATCTGAAACAATCCTGAAACAATCCTGAAACAATCCTGAAACAATCCTGAAACAATCCTGAAACAATCCTGAATAGATAAAAATCTATACTATATGTCTGGAGGTACGTGTATGTTACCCTTTAAGAAGATAAGGGGAGGGGGAAGGGCAGAAGTCTGTGATAACAACTAAGAAGATGTTATGAGCCCTGGTTGAATTAAAAGGAAACTTAACGTGAAACAAAAACGTAACTGAAACAAAAACCGGAACTATAACTCCGACTGTAAATATTATAGTTGTAATTGTAGTAGAGGACTGAGACTGTAATAAGGTGTTCTGATGTGTGCGGAATCAAAAGGTCGAGTGATTTCGCGCATCCGTACACCACGAGGTTTTTATTAGCTTTTCTATTACTGCAAAAAAAAGTCAGATTCTTCAGTACATTCATGCCTACTCGCTACTATATTCGTTAATATATTCTTGGTGATTCCTTAAGGGAACTCCTAATAAAGAGGTTTCGGCTATGCCTAAATATCATGCAGGAGAGCAACCAAAAGGTTTAGACCAGGCGAATAGATGTTGTTAGATCCACCATAGGCAGGGCCCTGCTTATGAAGGTATTATGAAGCCTTTCAGTCCGATTGTGACAATGGTGATACGGCTTTTGACCATCTATGCACGAAGTGCTCCGACGGCTCCTTTCGAATATTCCAGAACAATCCTTACCATTGTTCTGGTGGAGTTTTTCGGTTCCACGTTTCTCTCAAAGGTATATAAGCCACTCCAATTCCTCTCTTTGAGGAACGATCAACGATTATAAGAAGTTAGGGGTGTACGGGTTTATCTTTATTAAAGAACATAACCATATAGTCATATAGNAAGAAGTTAGGGGTGTACGGGTTTATCTTTATTAAAGAACATAACCATATAGTCATATAGTCATATAGTCATATAACTATGCATCCACAGTGTATACAGTATATAGTTCATAGTCATACCCATGGCTCATAACCATAGTTCACAGTGTATAGAATACAGTCAAAGTCAAAGTCAAAATCATAGTCATAGTCATATTAATCCATATCTATAGTCCATATCCATACTCATACTCATATCCATACTCATACTCATATCCATACTCATACTCATATCCATTGGTCATATCCATAGGTCATATCCATTGGTCATACCCATTGTTAGATCCAACATAGGCAGAGCCCTGTCTATGAAGTTATTATGAAACCTCTCAGTCCGATTTTTACAATGGCCAGGCAATCATTGTACGAAGTACTATGATGGGCGTGATATTGAGTTTGCAGCCATCATAGTGGATTTGCAATGGTCATCATTTTACGAAGTACTATGATGGTTACCATTGTTCTGGTGGAGTTTTTCGGTTCCACGTTTCTCTCATAGTTATTTAAGCCACCTCGGTTCCTCTCTTGAGGAACCATCAACGAATATAAGAAGTTAGGCATAGACGCATTAAAGAACATAACAAAATACCCTTCTCCTTAATATCTACTGTTTTAACTAATCACACTAGTAAATCCCCCCAAATATATCTTATTATAGGTATAATATACAAATTGAATCAGTAAATAAATTATCATAATATTCACTAGTTTATTAGTTTTAGTTATTAATTCACTAGTTTATTAGTTTTATCTATTGATTCACTGTTAAATGTACCATATACAGGGCCCTGGCTATAGAGGTATTATGAAGCCTAGTCTGTCCGATCGTAACAATAGCCATACCATCATTAACGAATCCATCATTAACGAAGTCATCACTGTACGAAGTCATCACTGTACGAAGCCATCATTGTACGAAGCCATCATTGTACGAAGTCATCATTAACGAATCCATCATTAACGAATCCATCATTAACGAAGCCATCATTGTACGAAGTCATCATTAACGAAGCCATCATTAACGAAGTACTATGATGGGCGTGATACAGCGTTGATGGCCGTCTCACTGAGTTCTCAATGATCATCATAATACTTCATCCTTTCAGTGATCATCATAATACTTCATCGTTTTCAGTGATCATTAGAGTACTTCATCGTTTGTAATGCCATAATACTTCATCGTTTGCATCATAATACTTCGTACAATAATGGACCATTGTTCTAGTGGAGAGTTTTTCGATGCCACGTTTCTCTCATAGTTATTTAAGCCACCTCCTGTCTTCCTCTATTAGCCATATTAACAACAGTAGCAGCTTTAATTAACCCCATTACCGTAAATGGGAGACATTTTTTTGACAGCGTCACCAAACAGCCCGTATGTAAACCAAGGGTTCGCTTCTTCAAGCAATTCCGAGAGCCCACAAATGACAATACTAACATTAAGTTTTATATAAAAGGAGCGGATTATCAGCCGGGGGGCTCTTCGTCCAGTGGCCAAAATTCAGACCCGTTATCGGATATCGAAATCTGTGTGAGAGATATTGCATTGTTCCAAAAACTAGAGATCAACGTATGTAGTTTTGAAAAACTTTTATTTTTACTTGGTTCAGGTATGCAATTGCCAAAACTGCCGGGATCCACCTCATGAAAACCCTAGCTTTACGCAACCCACGCATCTTGTGTGTTTCTGTCCAGCCAGGAATCGTTATGAGCACAAATAACTTTGCTTACTGGACTCGGCTCCCGTTTATTGGCAGTTTGTTCTGGGGACTTTTCCATATCTTTGCTATTGGAGGGTTCAGTATAAGGAACTATGATTGTATAGTGACACAGTACAGTATACAGTGGATCGTACAAGTTATACACTATGGTTTAGTTTTGGACAGATGTACAGCTCTCAGAAGAGTAGTAATGGCAGTGAGTGAGTGAGAATAAGAGAGTGAGTGAGTGAAGGAGTGAAGGAGTGAAGGAGTGAAGGAGTGAAGGAGTGAAGGAGTGAAGGAGATCTAGCTTCATGTTTAGTTCCAGGACAGTGTTGTGCTTAGACCTAGGGGACAAGGTGTAGAGTGAACCATGCCCGCCAGTTGTATTCTGTGCAAGCTACTGTGCAAGCTACTGTGCAAGCTACTGTGCAAGCTTGTGCAAGCAAGTCAAGATATTCGATTCTATTGATATTGATGCAACGATACTATTAACTCAAATGTCTAGTATGAAGCTGGGGTTATGTTTTCTGGGCCTAGCAATGTCTATACTGGTGTATCCTGAGATACCGACAGACTCGGAGCCATAAAACTTTAATGGCCCTGTGAGATCGGTTCCTCTCTTGAGGAACCATCAACGAATATAAGAAGTTAGGCATAGATGTATTAAAGAACATAAAAAGTGTGGTTTGAATCGTTTTGTCTTCTTGGTTCGAAAACGTTTGTCACGGTGGTTTGAAACATTTTGAAAAACACTGTATATATATGATCAACCACAATAAATTTCATCTGAATATATAAGGTTCCATTCCTCCCAACATTGGTGCTTCTTTGATTTGTGCTGTTTTGATTGGTGTAGTTTTGATTGGCACTGCTTTGATTGGAACTGATTTGATTGGAACTGATTTGATTGGAACTGATTTGATTGGAACTGCTTTGATTGGAACTGATTTGATTGGAACTGATTTGATTGGAACTGATTTGATTGGAACTGATTTGATTGGAACTGATTTGATTGGAACTGATTTGATTGGAACTGCTTTGATTGGCACTGCTTTGATTGGTGGTCCAGGTTAGGTTCCAGGTGCCAACCTCGGTAGAGATTACGCTGTATTCGAGCCAGGATGCACACAAGATTTTGAAAGCTACTTACGATATTTTTGCTGAGGGTAAGGCCTACACCAAGGTCATTGGCGGAAACAGCTCCACTACTAAAAGTGAACCTTTTCTAAAAATCATCAAATTGAGGGTACATCTTAAACCTATTTCAACTAAGTAAATATAGTAATAATATATTTATTGTTAGATCGGCCATAGGCAGGGCCCTGTCTATGAAGGTATTATGAAGCCTCTCAGTTCGATTGTTACAATGGTGATACGGCGTTTGGTCATCTATGCACGAAGTGCTCCGATGGGTCCTTTTGTTTTCTCTGGACCAATGTGTACCCATTGTTCTGGTAGAGAGTTTGGAGGTTCCACGTTTCTCTCAAAGGTATATAAACCACTCCGATTCCTCTCATTGAGGAGCCATCAACGAATATAAGAAGTTAGGCATACATGTATTAAAGAACATAACAACCCCACTCTCCTATACTATTAAACCTTATATTACTACTCGACTATACCAGATTACCTTATCACCACTATACTGCTAGACGTTATATACTATTAGATTTTGTATGAGTAGTGCTCTACCAATCGGGGATTGAGACCACTTGACCAGTTAATCTCTGGTGGGTTTTTTGGTTTGTCGGTTTTTGGTTTGTCGGTTTTTGGTTTGTCGGTTTTTTGGTTTGTCGGTTTGTCGGTTCGTCAAGTCTACACCCCTTTTAGTTCACCGTTACTACGGATTACTCTCCTGTAGAGTATTTAAGTACGGCCGACTCTTCTTCCTGATGAAGCCTCAACGAATATAGCTTCTAATGAGTATAAATATAATAAAGAATGTAACATTTACCATTCTACTACTCTATTACTTTACTACTATACTACTATACTATTCTACTACTATACTATACTACTATACTATTCTACTACTGTACTATTCTACTCTGCTATACTACTATACTACTGTACTACTACAGTAATATACTACAGTACTATACTACTACACTACTATACTACTTTGCTATACTACTATACTACTACAGTACTATACTACTGTACTATACTACTATACTACTGTTAGATCCACCATAGACAGGGCTCTGCCAATGAAGGCATTATGAAGCCTCTCAGTCCAATTGTTACAATGGCCATTGCAAACGCCGTGTCACGACCATTTTTGTATGAAGTACTATGATGGCCTTTTCATATATTCTGGAACAATCCTTACTATTGTTCTGGTGGAGAGTTTTTCGGTGCCACGTTTCTCTCAAAGTATATAAACCGCTTAGGTTCCTCTTTCTGAGGACCCAGCAAGATTAGGTTAAGACGTGTTATAAAGAACCTAACACTACTACTACTACTACTACTACTACTACTACTACTCATACTACTGACTACTGACTACTGACTACTAACTACTGACTACTACTGACTACTACTGACTACTACTACTACTACTCATACTACTCATACTACTACTACTACTACTACTACTCATATTACTCATACTACTATACTACTGACTACTGACTACTGACTACTGACTACTGACTACTGACTACTACTGACTACTACTGACTACTACTGACTACTCACTATCACTGACTACTGACTACTGACTACTGACTACTACTGACTACTACTACTACTCATACTACTCATACTACTACTCCTACTACTACTACTCATATTACTCATACTACTATACTCCTGACTACTGACTACTGACTACTGACTACTACTGACTACTACTGACTACTACTGACTACTCACTATCACTGACTACTGACTACTGACTACTCTTTTAGATTCTTGTAAGCGCGTTAATTACCTAATCGAAACTATATTCGTTAATGAGTCCTCAGGTAAAAGAATCGGCTACCATTAAGTAGTTTGCCGGAAAGTAGCCGAAGGAGTGTAGTAAGAGTGAACCGAGAAGAGGTGTGCACGTGAACTCAATCCATATAGGGGTTGTATGCCACCCAACTTGGATCTAACATACCACTACTACTACCACTAATACTACTGCCACTAATACTACACTACTACTACCACTAATACTATACTACCACTAATACTATACTACCACTAATACTATACTACCACTAATACTATACTACCACTAATACTATACTGTTAGATCCACCATAGGTAGTGCCCTACCTATTGAGATATTATGCAACCTGTCTGCCAGATACAATGGCTATTGACTCACCCATGGCACCTTCACCCGTGACTTGACCTCATCAATTCACCTTACCTCGTGACATGGCGTTAACCACCCTACTCCACTCTGATTGTTGAACCGCTAGCTATATAAGGTACTCTGATTCCCACTTATTGGGAATCCATCAACGAATAAAGGTAACTCAAGTACTAAACGTTATAACAAGAATCTAACATATACTACCATTAATACTATACTACCATTAATACTATACTACCACTAATACTATACTACCACTACTACCGATACTAACTATTAACTAAGACTGACTAGTAATACTACTCTTTCAATCATTGACTACTTATACAGTGTTTTTCAAAACTATTCAAACCAGCGCAACAAAATGTTTCGTACCCCTTTGCACAGTCTTTCAAACCAAATGTACAGGTTGTTGTATCCAGGATAACAAGGAAACCAGTTCAGTTCCGTCCGTTTTGACCCTTGATTAATACTGCAAGACTCCCAAATGTAGTATATAAGAGGCAATCGTCCAGATCTAAGATTTCTGAATATTGAATTCAAATAAAAGTTGGTGTGAAACATTATGCCATTTGGTTTGAACCATTCTGTCTTCTTGGTTTGAAACATTTTGTCATGCTGGTTTGAATAGTTTTGTCGCACTGGTTTGAATAATTTTAAAAAACACTGTACAGACTACTGATTGCCAGTGACTGGTCTTGAATTTACACTGACTACTGGGGTCACTCTACTAATTATACCAGAAATTGTTTCACCTTGCGATGTGTCAACACGAGTGTACTCCCTTACTCCGTTTCTATGTTGCGTTTCAGTTCCCTCCTAGAAATGCTTACGAGAAGGCAATCAATTCGTTGTTGAGCTCACTTGCTACTTCCGCTGATTAGTATTCATTCTGGAAACACTCTTTCTCGAATCTTTCGGATGACGAGTCGGAATGGACTTTTGACCTGATGTTTGTTGCTGTGGAGTCTCTCCTTTCTCACCTTAGAAATCACAATGTCATTTCTAAGAAGCGGGCTCCCAGTTTACCTGTCATTCCTGGTTCTGTTGGGTGTTACCAGAGGCCTTCATACTCTACCATGCGCTACTACTCTATATTAGTAACTATAATAACGATATTTTACAGTCACAACTATGCCATGTTACTAAATAAACTTTAATCTGCTACTTTCGTCTCTGCTACTTTCGTCTCTACTACTTTCGTCTCTACTACTCTCATCTACTCTACTACTCTCATCTACTCTACCTTCATCTACTCTACCTTCATCTACTCTACTACTCTCATCTACTACTCTCATCTACTCTACCTTCATCTACTCTACTACTCTCATCTAAGTATTATTGGTAGGATAATGTAGTGTATGTACTAGTATTGGTATTGATTCCTTCCACCACTTATGGGTCTATAATATATAGGCGAATGAGAGTCTATAGTGGTACACAGTGTATAGTGGTACATAGTGTATAGTGGTACATAGTGTATAGTAGAGACTAGAATATATAGCGATTAAAATACACAGTGAGTATAATGAATAGTGAGTATAATGAAAGAGAGTATACTGAAAAGAGAATACTAGAGTCTATAGAATACAGAGAGTATACTGTCAGTTTATCGTATAGATTGAGTCTATAGATTGAGTCTATAGATTGAGTCGATAGTATGGAATACGATAACTTAGTACCTTCTAGAAGCAGAGATCATTCATTTTTATATTATTATTAGCCTACTACTCTCATCTACTCTACCTTCATCTACTCTACCTTCATCTACTCTACCTTCACCTACTCTACTGACTATACTTGGATCCATATTCTGGCTTGTACTCTTATTGACTTTACTCTACTGTTACTACACTACTACATTACATTCGGACAGTATAGAGATTATAGACTATACTTATGTTGTCAACAAGTACCTAGCGTGTACGGAGTCTGAGTACTTCGTGGATGCATTGTATGCAGACCAGTGATGCGCCGTGTGCAGGTTCCTAGTGGGTGAAATCTCTTCACCAGCCTCGCCGGCTAATCCACTTTGGTCTTGTAAGGTACAACTTACATATCCCTGTATACAGTGTTTTTCAAAATTATTCAAACCAACGCGGCAAAACTATTCAAACCAGTGCGACAACATGGTTCAAACCAGCATGACAAAATGTTTCGAACCAAGAAGACAGAATGATTCAAACCAAATGTCATAATGGTTCAAACTAACTTTTATTAGAATTCAATATCCTGAAATCTTAAATCTGGAGGATTGCCTCTTATGGTACTACATTTGGGACTAAAGTCTTAAAGTACCAATCAAGGGTGGAAATACGGACGGAACTGAACTGGTTTCTTTGTTATCCTGTATACAACAACTTGTCCATTCGGTTTAAAGACTGTGCGAAGGGGTACGAAACATTTTGTTGCGCTGGTTTGAATCGTTTCGCCGTGCTGGTTTGAATGGTTTTGAAAAACATTGTATCAATACATATACTAAAACATAGGTTGAAACACCCACATCCCCACTCGGACCTCTCACTCGTGCATGTGGCTGCAAATATCTGAAGGCTCTCTTGAATATAAAATTCATGTACTTCTTGCCTAAATGGTCTATTACTTGCAACTTATAGAGCCATCCTATACATTTCCTGTATATTCGTATTATTTCCTGTATATATATAGATATATTATCCAATTCCTGTATATAACCACACCCTCCACGGCATTCGGTTGAAACTAACCCAAACCAAAAAAAAAAAAACGATCCATAAAAAATTTTATGCATATATATAGATATACTATCCTGTTGGAAAATAGCACCGAATAAGAGCGCGCACGGCGCCCTAGGCTTGCAGGGCACGTCTCTACTAGTTTCCCCACCCTTGGTTAACAGGACAACCAACCTGACAACCAAGGGTCAGTGAAGGCCGACTCCCATGTATATAATGAGGCCTTCGCTATACCTTCCATTAGTTAACTAATCGAATATCTCTACCTAGGGAAACATACAGTATTTTTCAAAATTATTCAAGCCAACGCGACAAACTATTCAAACCAGTGCGACAAAATGGTTCAAACCACCATGACAAAATGTTTCGAACCAAGAAGACAGAATGATTCAAACCAAATGTCATAATGGTTCAAACTAACTTTTATTAGAATTCAATATCCTGAAATCTTAAATCTGGAGGATTGCCTCTTATGGTACTACATTTGGGACAAAAGTCTTGCAGTATCAATCAAGGGTGAAAACCGGAGGGGACGGGACTGAACTGGTTTCCTTGTTATCCTGTATACAACCACTTGTTAGGGTTTATGTGTATTGGTTTGTTAAATTTTGCTAGTGTAGTTTGAA
>NLAO01001628.1:0-49722 GCA_002370835.1 Metschnikowia continentalis | reverse complement strand
CTCTTTCCTGACCTTCCTTTTGGCTTGAGGCATTCTGCAATTTAGAGTTCTGTCCGGGGTTTCCACCACTAGACAGATCTCCGTTCGTTCCTGGGTGAGGTCTTGCTCCTGGGTGATCCTTCGCGGTCTTTACAGTGTGTCCAACAGGCGTAGTCTCCGGGACAATACAATCTTCAGTCACGGTCAATGTAGTAGTGGCAGCAACAGTCTTGGTGGATGGATCAGACTCTTCCTCGCAGACCATGGTGGTCTTTGTGGTTGTCTGTGGACAGGCGGTCATGTAGTCTGGTTTCAAAGCCTGAAGAGCTCCGTTCCTGGTCAAAGCGTCCTTGTGCAAAAAGTTCTTCTTCAAAGTGTTCTTGTCCAAAGTGGTCTTCTTCAAAGTGTCCTTGTCCAAATTGTCTTTGTCCAAAGTGTCCTTGCCATCCGATGATCCTATTGCCGGTTGATTGATCTTGGATAAGTCGATTAGTTTGTTCTTGGTGGCAATAAAGTGCATTTGCTCAGGCAAATTAGTCTCATTCAAGTACACCTTCGACAAACCTTCCAACACAGAGTGATCTCTTCTGTTGTAAGGCAACAAGGAGACATCTGCTTTTGTACAAACCTTGTAGGAAGTCAGTGGCAACTTGGTAAACAACACCATATGTTCCTGTGTCAGGTTTGTCCAACACAAGTAGAACGGGAGTTTCACTTGTCCCGTTTGGTCAACAATAAGCTTCGTTGGGTAGTTAGTTTGACCAAACACAAGCGATTGATTGTTGAGTGCAATGGATCCAGGGGTGCGACCGTCTTTCGTTGTGGCAATGCCGTTAACATATTCAAAACCAGGAAGAGGGATCTTGGGGTCTGCAATAAAGAAGTGGCTGGTGGTTGCGTTGTTTTGTTTGGGGTAGAGTGGGATGTAGGAGTTACCAGATTTAACGAGGAAAATTCTTGGGGGTTTAGGACGCGCCTGAGACCGCTTCTTCAAGTTGGGATTCTTTGGAGTTGTACCTCCTGATGTACCTCCAGTTATAGGTTGAGTTACAGCTCCAGCAAGACCTCCAGATTGAATTCCATCTTTGATTTGACCTCCACCTCCACCTCCAGTTGCACCTCCCTCTGTATTTTCAGATACTAATCCACCTTGATTTTGAGCTGTAGTTACAGATCCTGGTAATGGTTTAGCTTCTCGTGGAGCAGGAGGATCAAGTCCTAAAACAGGCTCTTCCAACAAGGGTGCATTGGTCTTTCGGTCGTAATAAAAGAGGTATATATCCACAGCTTCACGATCCTTGACTTTCTCGTTATAAAGGAAATTATCAGCCTTGCTTAGAAACACCTTCGAACCAACAACCCTATGTTCGTTATCCAAATAGATTGGTTGCGGACACGGGCCCATCTGGATGCCAGCCAAAGGCTGTCCTCCTCCAAAACACGCATAATGTTCCGCAATATTCTTGGCCACAGTAACAAGTTGCTTTTTGTCCAGGTTGATCTTGAAATCAATTGGATACTGCGAGGAGAAATCATGAAGGAATGAATATGATTGCTGTTCTTTTCTTTTAAATTTGATTGTGAGTGGGACCCATTGGTCGTTTGTTTTGGTGAACAACGCTAATGGACGACCTGGAGGTACCGTTATGTCAGTCGCAATTCTAGCAACATCTCCCTCTCCCTCAGCTATGACTTCCCTAGTAACTGTATCGAAAGGCAAGTATTGAATTTCTGCATCCGCGCAATTTGAGATCTTTAAACCTGGGTTCACCATCAAAGTGTTAAATGTCAGAGACTCAAAAACACTTGTATTAAGATCATATAGGCAGGAGGTATATTTGGAACCGAAAATATCTTTCTTATTCATAAAGACCTTTGACGCTAAACTTTCGGATCTGGTTAAAGACAACCATTCACTTCCTGGTCCGTGTATGTACCTATTCTCAATAGGACCAGCATAGACCAACCTGTCGTCCCTCAATTCGAGCTCCACTGGTTTTGCCACGGGGCTTCCCCAACCCAAAAGGTTTGCGGGTGAGGCAGATTCCAACGGGATGATCGAGAGCGGGTGGTAAATGCCGTGGACCTTTGCAACGAGAACTCGCGGGAACACTCGTGAAAGCTCGGTGGCTGGTTGCACGGGGTTTGAGGCTGAGTCTGATTGGACGCCAGCTGCGTGGACGCTGGCTGCGAAACTGAAGGCCTTGAATAAAACCAACAATTTCATTTTAAAGGAGCGTTTCTTTTTTTTTTTTTTTTGGGATTTTTCTCTCTGATATCGATATAATTGACTTGGTTTTCTCTTCTTCACTCTTGGTGTTTTTCTTATTTTTTTTGGACTCAAAAAGGTGGGAAACGGGCTTAAATTTATAAGTTCAGTGGTTTTTCAAAACTACATTGTTCTTCAAAATTTTTCAAACCAGAACGGCAAAACAATTCAATCCACACTGGCAAAATTAAACGAAAAATTACTTCAAAAAGAATGTTCCGTACACCCTTAATAAGATGCTATATACAGGATAACAATATCACCAGTTCAGTTTCGTCCATTTTGGTCCTTAATTGGTAATTGACACTTAATTGGTACTTGACCCTTAATTGGTACTTGACCCTTAATTGGTACTTGACCCTTAATTGGTACTGCAAGACTCCCAAATGTAGTAAAAATGAGGCTATTGTCCAGATTTAAGATTTAAGAATATTGAATTGTAATAAAAGTTGGTATGGAACATCACGCCATTTGGTTTGAAAGACCGTGCGAAGGGAAACGAAACTTTTTAAATTATTGGTTTGTTTAATTTTGCTAGTGTTAGTGTGGTTTGAATCGTTTTGCCATGTTGGTTTGAATACTTTTGAGGAACACTGTACTTTTGAAAAAGGACTGTATAAAACAATCAGTCTGAAAAAATATTTCTCCCCCATAAACCTGCATGCACCATATCTATTGTTCTGGAAATAAAAATTTTTGCCTTTACAATCAGTCGTTGGTAAAATAAAGCCGTTACAATGTCGTGGTGCGCGCACAATACGTCGTGGTGCGCACAATACGTCGTGCAGTTTGAGAATAGGCATCCGAAAATGGCTTTGGAAGAATAACCTTTGAGGACCCTGTTCCATTTTTTCTTGTGGCTCATTCCTGTATAAAATAGACTCTTATTAGTGGAGTATGGTTTCGGTTATGTTCTTTATAACGTTTATTAAGCTAATCTTGTATTCGTTGATGGTTCCTCAAAGAGGGTTCCTGAAAGAGAACAGCCGAAATGGCTTATATAAATAACTTTGAGAGAAACGTGATATCGAAAAAACTCTCCACTAGAATAATGGTAAGGATTGTTCTAGAATACTAGAAAAGGCCATCATCGTACTTCATACAATGATGGTAGTGACACGACATTTACAATGGCCATTGTAACAATCGGACTGAGAGGCTTCATAATACCTTCATAGCCAGAGCCCTGCCTATGGTGGATTTAACAATTTCATTGAAGAATAGTTTTAGGAAGTATTATTAGTGGGGTGGTTCTAGTGAGATGGTTCTAGTGAGATGGTTCTAGTGAGATGGTTCTAGTGAGATAGTTCTAGTGAGGTATTTTCAACCTATGTTTTAGTTTACATTAATATACAAGGATATGTAAGTTGTACCTTACAAGACCAAAGTTCTATCAGAGGTGGGAGACGAGGGAAGGGTTTTCACTCGCCAGTATCCTTCACATAGTACATCACTGGTGCACAATCTATTGAACGTTAGCATATACCAATTGGTATACAGGAACCGTTATATAGTTGGACTACAATAATTCTCTCAATTGGGTGGCTTGGGGGAATCAGTTCTGTCATCTGTCTTATAACTCTATTGCTATGTAAAGTAGTGAGTTCGTAATCTCTGTTTCAACATTGATGCCACTCAACACTGAGAAGCATCCTTGCTTTATATAGTTAGTCCTGCGAGCTCCTAAACGGTGTCTTTCCTTCATCAATCTCTCTCATCTACATTGCCTTCTCCAAGACATTGCCTTCTCCAAGACAATGCCTTCTCCAAGACAATGCTCAGAGTTAGAAAAGAGCTAGACGAGAGCTAGACAAAATCCCATAGACCCTTGGCTCTACCTTTTTCTCTTCTTTAACAATACCCTAACATTAGTTCATCTGGATACCTTGGCATGAACATGCCGTACTCGCACTTGTACTGGTCTCTTAAGTTCATCAGTCACATGTCGCGCGTTCCAACACATTCAACACACTACGAAGTACCGTGACTCCCTACAGATATATACAGTGTTTTTCAAATTTCAAACTAGCGTGACAAAATGTTTCAAACCAGCGTGACAAAACGATTCAAACCGGCGTGACAAAACGATTCAAACCAGCGTTACAAAACGATTCAAACCACACTAGCAAAATTAAACAAACCAATACACATAACCCCTAACAATATGTTGTATACAAGATAGCAAGAAAACCAGTTAGGTTTCGTCCGTTTTCACCCTTGATTGGTACTGCAAGACTCCCAAATGTAGTACCATATGAGGCAAACCTCCAGATTTAAGATTTCAGAATATTGAATTCTAATGAAAGTTGGTGTGAACCATTTTGATGGCGCTGGTTTGAAGAGTTTGGTGGCGCTGGTTTGAAGAGTTTGGTGGCGCTGGTTTGAATAGTTTTAAAAAACACTGTAACTATTCAAACCAGCGCGCCAAAATGTTTCGAACCAAGAAGACAGAATTGTTCAAAGGGCTCATAACCTGTTGAGAATTAGCCTTAACTCTTTGATAAGTTGGAATTGTTATGGCATTGGCCTCCACTAATTCTTTCAAGTATGGTGCTTCAGGGTTCATCATAGATCACTTATATTCTTCTCTAAGCTAGATATCAGTGAACTGTTCTCACAATTGATACCACTCAAACCTGAGCGGGTTCCTCTCTATATATAGTCAGTCTCAGGGACTCCCACACCCGAGACCGGCGTCTCGTAAGTGACTGTGCATGATGAGTGTACGTCGCTGCAGACCACACTAACAAAATTAAACAAACCAATAATTCAAGATGTTTGGTACACCACTAACAAGTTGTTGTATATAGGATAATAAGGAAACCAGTTTAGTTTTGTTCGTTTTGAACGTTGATTGATACTGCAAGACTTCTGTCCCAAATGTAGTAAAAATGAGGCCATTCTCCAGATATAAGATTTAAGAATATTGAATTCTAATAAAAGTTGGTGTGGAAACATTACACCATTTGGTTTGAAAGACTGTGCGAAGGGGTATGAAACTTTTTGAATTATTGGTTTGAAACATTTTGCTAGTGTTAGTGTGGTTTGAATAGTTTCGCCGCGCTGGTTTGAATAATTTTGAAAAACACTGTATGTGTTTAACATTTGACATCTCTAAATCTGTCGATACTGCATATAAATACCTCTTTCCATCTTCACCTTCCAAATCCACCACTTTCACTCCAATCAAACTCATACCCAAAAGCCATACCCAAAAGTCCTTTCTAAAGTGGCCCCTTCAAAAATGACTAAAAAATTCCATACTCCATCCCATTGCAGTACTCCTTGTAGCTCTAAAATTGACTCAATCACGTGACCTCTCGCACTACACCATCACCATCATTCTCTACTCCACCCACCACCAGACCTCCCCCCCCTCTCCACTTCTTCCCGTCTAGTCTAAACTCAGGGCTCAATTTCCCCAAAATACTCACTTTCACTCACCCTTAATATCACGTGATGTCAAAACGACAGCAGCAGAGTCCACCAGACTCCCAGCCTGCACTCAAAAGTGTCAAGCTACACCCTCTCCTCCGAGATATGGCGGTTCTCCCCCAAGCCAGCAAACCAAGCCAGCAAGGCACTCGGGCCAATTTTGACGCCACCAGTCTAAACCCGTACATCAATCAAAACGACGTCTCGGTACTGCAACACCGACGCCCCCTTAAAATCAACAAAAAGGGCGTATACATTGAGAAGGCCGAGAAGCTCCGGCTTAAAGAGGCCGAAAAACAGGCGGCACAGCAGAAAGTGCGGGAAAAGGCAGCCAAGGGGATCCTCGCCGAGGTCAATACGCAGGAACACTTGTACCAACCTCGGATGCCTCCCTTGATTGAGTGGTGGGATAGACCGTACTTGGGGACCCGACTGTATGAGGCGTTTGAACGGAAGGAGAAACGGCAGTTTATCTATGATGACGAAGAGAGTCCAGTTTCGATCTATATACAGCACCCGGTGCCCATCCCTGCTCCCAACGCCAAATCCGAGGTCAAAGATAAGATTTACTTGACGAAAAAGGAAATGAAGCGCAAGAGGAAGATCGAACGGCAGGCCAAACACCAGGACCTCCAGGACCGGATCCGCTTGGGGTTGGAGCCGGCTCCTGCACCCAAGGTCAAGCTTCTGAACCTTATGAATGTTCTTACGAACGAAGCCATAAATGATCCCACGGGAATCGAAATGAAGGTCCGTCAAGAGGTTCAGGATAGATATGATAAGCATATGCAGACCAATGAAGCCCGAAAACTTACCAAGGAACAACGACACGAGAAGGTGCACAGTGTGCAGGAAAAGGATAAGTCCAAAGGGCTTTTCACCACGGTGTACAAAGTTTCGGATCTTAGTGACGGAAGTCATTTCTTTAAGGTGGACATGAACGCCAAGCAATTGGGGCTTGTGGGGATATGTTTGGTGAATCCAAAATTTAACCTAGTCATAGTGGAGGGAGGAGAAAAGAGTATCAAGTTTTACAAGAAGTTAATGACGCGGCGGATCAAGTGGACTGAGGCTTCAAAAAATGGCGAGAAAGTGAAGGATGAAAGTCAGGGTGAAGACGTTAAGGATCTCTCTGGAAACACATGCCATGTGCTTTGGGAGGGAGAAATCGCCAATCTTTCCTTCATGAAGTGGTCGCCTATGTATACCCAAGATGATGAGGATGCATACAAGGTGCTTAACAAGTTTGGGCACGAAAACTACTGGCGAGAAGCCAGTGTTATTCATTAACAGAAGTGACAAGTGAACAAAATTGCATGGAACAGAAGTGAACAGACATTATTTCTGTATTGAACTGAACTGAATAGAACAGAACAAAACTGAACTGAACTGAACTGAACTGAACTGAAGCAGTCATGAAACTGTTATGAGCTTGTCATAAAAGTATCATGAATCAATCAAGAAAAGTCACCTTAATTAGACAGTTGGTCTGGAGTCACCTTAATTAGACGGTTGGTCTGGAAACTCGGAAAGGCCAACTTTTTTCAGGAATAATCATAATCAAGGTCGGCCAGAGAATGGTCTCAATCACGAAGTCAGGAAGTGACATGAAAAACATGTTGGGAATGTTTATTAATTAGTGAGGCTTATGCTCCACACTTGGAGGTGGTAGGATTTGTTTACATCCCAATTGTGTTTGGCTCCATTGTCGGTGGGTCCTCAATTGAAATTTGATGGTGACAACAGGCTTCTAAATAGACGTTTTCATTCGTTCAAAGTGGCCGCTGGCAGCAAACTTCACAAAATATTCTACGAAATGAAGATCGCATACCGTGCAAATTACTTGAAGTGCTTTTTGACCGATTTTCCATGGGTCTTCCTGGCGGAACCAATGATAAGTTTATATCCCTGCCGCTCAATGCTACTTCGAAAATCAGTCCGAGCATCAGCGAATTTTCCTATGAAGTCTTTTCCGATGCTGCTAGGTTCACTATCAGCGATGGCTATGACAGCAACATATGCGAATCTGCTATACTTTCGGAGATGGCTAGATATATACAAAGGCAGCATACTATGAATAAAGTGGGGGCTTATAACAAGCAATATAGGTTGGGTGCTACATTCCTATATACATTCAGTTCCATTATCCACCTTTTACTACCACCAATACATATATATATATTGGTGGTAATATTTCGTGGTAGTGGTACCCAAAACACGCGAAATGTTAGATCCACAATAGACAGGGTCTTGCCGATAGAGATATCATGAAGCCTACCCTGTCTGATGGTAACAGTGGCCAGGTCATCGCAAACTTCGTATGACGATCATCATGGTACTTCATACAGTGATGGCCTTCTTACAATGATGGACCATTGTTCTGATTGAGTGTTGTCGATGCTATGTCTCTCTCAAAGTTATATAAGCCGCACCGGTTCCTTTCTTTGAGGAAACATCACAGATCACAGTATCAACAAGGCATAAATGTGTCAAAAAACAAAACACCAACCAATTGAAACCCACAATGACCCTAAAAAAAATACACCCTTGTTAATTATATGTGTATCCTGGCAGAGTCTCCATGAGGTAGCGATGAGGCAATGACTTATAATCCTGGGCCAAGCCTGCCATTAGATGAGAAAAAACAGAAGCCAGCTCAGAGGAATCTTTTTCATCTTTTCGTGTCTTGGGTTCTTTCATAACCCCATCTCTTTTGAATTCTGGATCATTTTCTGGATTTTTAAATTCTGGCACATTTTTCAATTTCCTAATTTCTGGATCTTTTTCTGGTTTTTTAAATTCTGTGTCATTCCCCAATTTCCCAATTCCTGGCTCTTTTTTTGGTTTTTTAAATTCTGTGTCATTCCCCAATTCCATCTTTTCAGCCTTTTTTGTCCCCATTTCTACTTCTCCAGGACGCTTGAAATATAGATTCATTACATTACACTTTGATTGCTGAATACGGGAACTCTTACTCATCAAAAACCCCCGGGGACCGTTATCTGTCTGAAAACACAAGTACGGATGAAGGTTTGTAACCATCAGATCCTGGTCTAATTCCACTTGGAAGGGGACCACATTCTTACCGAATACAACGTATTTGTTCTTGTAGATGCCGAAAACCTTGTTGCCATTTCCTCCTCCTTCGGTAACGGGTCCGTCCAGCATTATCACGTGCCCCGTGGCCAAATTCAAATCAAAGTTGGGGGTATCTGGAAAGTACTCATCTTGAATAGCAAGGTAATTTGTCTTGGGTGTCACGAGGCTGCTGAAGGGTTCAAACTTGCCATTGATTTTCGCATACAAGAACCGAGGGTCTGCACAGACCAACCCCAAAAAAAGGTATATAGCTTTCATTTTCAACATAAATTGGTAGTGGCTACTAGTAATTTTTGATGCTTTTTTTATGGTTTTTTTTTTTTTTTGTAAATTTTGGTGCTTTTTTGGTGCTTTTTTGATGCTTTTTTTCTTGGTAATTTTTGGTGCTTTTTTTATACTTTTTTTTTGGTGATTTTTGGTGCTTTTTTTATACTTTTTTTTTTTTGTTAATTTTTGATGCTTTTTGAGGTTTGATGATCGTTGGGATATATTTGCTGTTCTTATACATCTGGAAATCTTACAGTTAGGCATATGGAAAATGGCCATTGTTCGTAACAAAGGCTAAGATACTTTCCATGACCTAAATGCAATGCAAGTACATGCGAATGATTTATTATTAGTTCTTAATCACCTGATTTGTCTTTTTCTAAGTATAGATCAACTGAATATAGGGGAGAGTAGAGTATAGTAGGGTTATCGTATGATGAATTAGAGTGGAATAAAGTATGTTGAATGGTAGTGAGGGTTATAGTATTGTTTGGGAGAAGTAGAGCACACTAGAGTATAGTAACGTAGAGTAATGGGGTATGGCTCTTCATAAAGAGGAACCGGAGCGGCTTATATAACTAAGAAAAGAAACGTGACATTGAAAAACTCTTCACCAGAACAATAATGAGAATTTTAGGGGTGTACAGAGACATTCCCATGATTGCTTCCACTACATACTATTCGGGCCAAGGAATGGATATGATTTCGGGCATCGTGACTGACCTTTGGGTAGTCTCTGGCTATATGTAGAATAGAGTAGAGTAATTAGCAATATTAGGTCCAAGATCCAAGATGGAAGGATATAACCCATATAGAGATTGAGCTCACTTGCCCAATTAATCGGGAACCGATGCTACTACACCCTCTTCTGGTTCACCGTTACTTTGCCCCTTTCTGGTCCACTGTTACTTTGCCTCTTTCTGGTTCACCGTTACTTTGCCCCTTTCTGATTCACCGTTACTACCCTTCGACTACCTTCCGTCAGAATATTTAATGGTGACCGATTTCTGTTCCTGGGGAATTATATTGCTTTGAGTTCCCGCTAGTTCCGTTAATAAATAAATTGGTCAATTGCAACAGTAGCATCCATTCTAGAGCTTAACCAACTTACCTGGTAGTGAATGAAATGTCGATCGAGTTTGATTTAGACAAGCATATTATTTGTCTCTGATTATTGAAAGTAAAGCTTCTTTGATACCGTTAGTTGTTGCAGTACCATTTTCACCAAAATACTTTCAACACTCACAAGATAAAGTCACATTATAAAAAAAAAGGTTAAATCTAAGGTGTTAAATTCTGGTTGCGTCAAGTACCCTGTTTACTATCTTCATTAGTCGCTGACTCCTCCTAGAGGAACAGTCGCACCTTATATAGACTAGTCCGGCATATAGCAATAAAGGTCGCAATTGTTGAAACACGCGAAATGTGTCTGATACAGTGTTTTTCAAAAGTACAGTGTTTTTCAAAAGTACAGTGTTTTTCAAAACTATTCAAACCAGCGCGCCAAAACGATTCAAACCAATAAGTTCAAAAAGTTTCGTACCCCTTCGCACAGTCTTTCAAACCAAATGAACAAGTTGTTGTATACAGGATAAAAAGGAAACCAGTTCAGTTCAGTTCCGTCTGTTTTTCACCCTTGATTGGTACTAGATCCTTGATTGGTACTGCAAGACTTCTGTCCCAAATGTAGTACCATATGAGGCAATCCTCCAGATTTAAGATTTAAGAATATTTAATTTTAATGAAATTTGGTGTGAAACATTACGCCATTTGCTTTAAAAGACTGTGTCAAGGGGTACGAAACTTTTTGAATTATTGGTTTGTTTAATTTTTCTAGTGTGGTTCGAAACATTTTGCCGAGCTGGTTTGAATACTTTTGAAAAACACTGTAAACTTGAGAGTTCAGCACATGGGCTGGTACTGCATGTTCATATGAAGGCATCCAGATGAAACAATAATAGGTATTGTTGAAGGGAGACAAATCTAGAGCCAAGCTTCTATAGGCTCTTGTCTAGCTCGCTCTGGGCATTTTCTTGGAGAAGACAATATAAGTGAGAGAGATTAATGAAGGAGAGAGATCATTTAGGAGTGCCCGGGACTAACTATATATACAGTGTTTTTCAAAACTATTCAAACCAGCACGGCGAAACGATTCAAACCAGCGCAACAAAATGATTCAAACTAGCGCGACAAAAAGTTACGTATCACTTCGCACAGTCTTTGAAACCAAATGGACAAGTTGTTCCGTCCGTTTTTCACCCTTGATTAATACTGCAAGATTTTTGTCCCAAATGTAGTACCATATGAGTCAATCCTCCAGATTTAAGATTTCAGATTATTGAATTCTAATAAAAGTTGGTTTGAACCATTACGCCATTTGGTTTGAACCATTTTGTCTTCTTGGTTTGAACCATTCTATTTTCTTGGTTTGAACCATTTTGTCATGCTGGTTCGAATAGTTTTGTCACGCTAGTTTGAATAGTTTTGTCATGCTGGTTTGAATAATTTTGAAAAACACTGTATAGAGAGGATCCCACTCTGATCTGAGCGGTATCAATATCAACGAATATAGTTGTGATTGGGTAATTTACGTGCTTACAAAAATTTAACAAAAAGAGTATATAGTAGAGTAATCAGAGAAGAGTATAGAATAGTATAGAGTGTAGTGGAGTATACGGTGTAGTGGAGTATAGGTGTAGTGGAGTATAGGTGTAGTTGTTATGTTCTTTAATACATCTATGCTTAACTTCTTGTATTCGTTGATGGTTCCTCAAAAAAAGGAATCGGAGTGGCTTATATACTTTTTAGAGAAACGTGGAACCGAAAACTCTTTACCAGAACAATGGTAAGGATTGTTCTGGAATATTCGAAAGGACTCATCNGAACAATGGTAAGGATTGTTCTGGAATATTCGAAAGGACTCATCGGAGCACTTCGTGCATAGATGGCCAAACGCCGTATCACCATTGTAACAATCGGACTGAGAGGCTTCATAATACTTTCATAGGCAGGGTCCTGCCTTTCGTGGATCTAACAGTAGTGGAGTATAGGTGTAGTGGAGTGTAAGGTGTAGTGGAGTATAGGTGTAGTGGAGTGTAAGGTGTGGTGAAGGTGTAGTGGAGTATAAGGTGTGGTGAAGGTGTAGTGCAGTATAAGGTGTAGTGCAGTATATCATATGGTAAAGTATGGGTTATTGCATAGTGAAGTATATTGTTAGATTCAAGTTGTTACGGAAGGGTAGTCTGTTTAATATGTTCATAGACCGATGGTTCTCCAGAGTAGGAATCGGACTATTTAAGTGGTTGGCGGGGGAGTCTGAGTATCCTGTCAGTTGTTTCTAGGTGCTTGACTTTTCAATAATCACGGTGGAGTAACAATGGACTGAGTAACAATGGACAGAGTAACAATGGACAGAGTAATATTGGATAGAGTAACATTGGACAGAGTAACATTGGACACAGTAACATTGGACAGAGTGACATTGGACACAGTAACATTGGACAGAGTAACATTGGATAGAATACCATACTGAATTATTTACTTTATATGATATACTAATATGAGGAATAATTATGAGCACTACTCCAAAATAGTATGCAATAGTTTGACCGGAATTGAGGGCCGCGGCCGGAATTGTCCAACTACAGGACCTCCAAAAGTCCACTACTCCAAGATTATGGACTCAAAACATATGCATAGTGAAGTTTGGAATTCCAGAATTCCAAAAAACCTACTCTTTTTTCCATAAGATGAAAAAAAAAGTCGTTCGTGTTGGGTCTTTTTCTGTTGAGGTAGCCTGGTGCACGGGTGTCTCCATGCTTTTCGCAACCCCCGGTTTTTTTTTTTACCCCAGTTCCGGCTATCCTAATCAACCGTACTTAAATGCCACTTAACCTTAACCAATTCCACATCGACATCCGTGCCCAAATTAATAATTACATCTGTCTAGGACTGTATATAGATTTGGTTATTCTAAAATTTACACTATGAGTAATACCATAAAAAAAAAAAATGAACGACGTAAAGTAGTAGATTAGTTTTTCAGTTGGTGTTAGACCCACCATGAGTAGTATACAGTGTTTTTCACAACTATTCAAACCAGCGCAACAAAATAATTCGAACCAAGAAGACAAAATGTTTCAAACCAATAATTCAAAAAGTTTCGTACACCCCTAACAAGTTGTTGTATACAGGATAACAAGGAAACCAGTTCAGTGTCGTCCATTTTTCACCCTTTTCTGGAACTTGACCCTTGATTGGTACTACAAGACTCTCAAATGTAGTATATATGAGGCAATTTTCCAGATTTAAGATTTCAGAATATTGAATCCTAATAAAAGTTGGTGTGAAACATTACGCCATTTGGTTTGAAAGACTGTGCAAAGGGGTACGAAACTTTTTGCTAGTGTGATTCGAATCGTTTTGCCGTGCTGGTTTGAATATTTTTGAAAAACACTGTACTACCAATGTGGATGTTGAAGGCCTGCACTAGTCGATCATATGTTGAGCGGCCTTTGGCCTTCAATACGACCTCCATTCCTCTATGCCGGACTAGTCTATATAAGGTGCGATGGTTACTCTTTGAGGAAACATCCGCGAATAAACATACAAAACAAACAAAACAGAGTACTGGACGTAACCAGAATCTAATAGTTGGAGTAGAGTGCGTAATCAGACATGGATATACCACTCTGTTTACTATGTTTTTTTTGTTGATGATTCCTTAAAACGAGGCAATCGAACTACTTAAGTAGTTGATAGAAGGGTCGCCTAGTCAACCAGTTTTCCCAAAATCCGACTGGGAAAAGTGACTGGGAAAAGTGACTGGGAAAAGTGACTGGGAAAAGTGACTGGGAAAACTGTTCACATTCCATCCTGGTACCTTATTCTAACCTGATTATTTGGTTTATCACATTCCCCATGGTCCTTCGTAGCTTGGTGAATGAGGCGATGACGATATAGAATTATTATTGTTAGATCAGACGGCGTAGGCTTCATAATACCTCTCTGAGTAGTGCTCTGCCCATTGCGGATCTAACAGAATGTAACAATAATGTACGTTACTATTAGTGAAGAGGTCGGAGGGCGGGAATATACCCATATATCTTTTTTTCTTAATATAGATAGAAAGATTTCTTGAATACCATAAACATTCAACTTAGTGGAGGTCTATAATTATCAGCTATATGCTTAATTCTTTAGTGTATCCTGCATATAGAGTATTTCACGGCTATACGTAAAAAAAAGGCTTCATACTGCCGACTCTACAAATCACAAGTAATTATCTGAATACTTTGAAGGTCAGTGTCATATAGAAGGCCAGGAAAGTGGCACATAGAAGGCCATGTCAGTGTCAAAAAGGCCAGGTATGGTGGGATGGTGAGAACCGAGGGTGCGGAGCAAATGTACACCCGTGCACCAGGATACCCCAGGCTAAAAAGGTCCAACGCAAACGGTCTTTTTTCCGATATAATCTGCTAAAAATAAGTTCGTTGAAATCCTGGAATTCCGGACATATCAATGCTTTATTTGCAGAAAATTCTGTATGTTGTGTGAAGAGAACCGTCCATGGTCATATGAACCCCCAACCAAATCCGACCAAATCCGACCTCCGATCCCGCACTCCCACCACTCTATTCACCACTCTATTCACCACTCTATTCACCACTCTATTCACTACTCTATTCACTACTCTATTCACTACTCTATTCACTACTCTATTCACTACTCTATTCACCATATACACTAAATAATAACACTAAATATAAGGACAGAATACATAAGAATATGTGATCCTGCATATTATAAACCTTCACCACCACCACCACCACCACCACTAATAATAATAATAATAATAATACTTCACACTAATTTTATTCATTTCCAATACTTATGGTCATGGCTAACTGGTGTAGTCAGAATCCCAGTCAAAATATGGTTCGCACCCACACACGGGCAATTCTTGGATGCAGTCCGTGGTGCCAGGCCAAAACTACCGCGACTTCCCTCAACGAACCTTCTTCCTCCAACTATTCCAATGGGTGCTGCTTATAACATTTTGGGCAGACAAGTGCAACCTCACGTTGTATGTACCTCTTTCTTTTTCGTGAATTGCTTTTTGTCTTTTCACTTCCACTTCCCTTTTTGACTCCTTTTTGACTTCCCTTTTTGAGTTCCACCTCCACTTCCACTTCCACTACCACTTTTGATCATCATATTTCCATCAATGCCCTTATTGGTCGATTCCACTTTGGTCGATTTTTGGTTGATTTTTGGTCGATTTTTGGTCGATTTTTGATCGATTCCAATTTGGTCAATATTTGATTTCCTCCAAGACTATCCTCTCCCTACCCTATCTCCTCCATTCCCATATCAATATCCATTCCATACCTACTATCCATGCCCACTATTCGAGTCTTTAATCCATGCCTTGACCTATGACCTATGACTATTGGCCATTGACCATTGAGTCTCCATGTTTTATTTCCCTCCTTTTCCCTTCTCGTTTTTATTTCATTCAGTCAATGTCTCTTTCATTGTCTCTTCCATTGCCTCTTGTTCTCTCTTGTTCTCTTGCTACGCCTCTCCTCCCACGTCCCTATACTTATCATCTGTGTCCCTCTCTTGATATACTAACCATAGCTTGCTATTTTGACATTAGGGTCGGTGACGGCCATTGCTGCTTGGCCTAGGGCCAAGACCGAGGCTAAGGCTGTGGCTGCGCCTGCTGCTTCCAAGGACGACGAGTTTGACTTGGAGAAACTCATTGAGTATGTATTTCTTTTACCAGTCCATGACTTATACTAACTTCAGAAACTACACCAAGGAAGACTCCAAATAGTGTATAGAGTCTAGATCATCAATCTGACTGTATTTGTATGAGTTTCTTGTAGTTCCTGCTTCGTAGCTGCTGATTAGTGGGTGCGGCCGACCGAGGTCGGAATCGATCGGGGCAAAAAAGGTCGTACCCGGATTCGAACCGGGGTTGTTCGGATCAAAACCGAAAGTGATAACCACTACACTATACAACCGTTTTCTGAAGGAAAAATGGTGTGGTTTGTGCGGCTGGAGGTTTTGATTGGTGTCATAATGTATCGTGGGAGTTGAAGATTCAGTTCAAATTTTTTAGGAAATAAAGTATAGTATTCAAAAATCGCTTCACTGGTGTGTGTGGGCCAGAAATACTTGTGAGTGTGTAAAATGCAGTCGGAATTGGATTCGCGCATCATCAAATCCGGGGAAATCGCACCTAACCATTACACCATTAACTACAATACTCTACGACCACACACCATACATTGCACACCTTACATAGAAGGACACAGCACAATTGCCAAATAATGAATACACACCTCTTGTGCACCAAACGAACGTTTGACCTTCGCACTGGCTCTGAAGTCCCCGATCTCCGAAGCCTCAAGTACATCTCCGACACTGACAACCTCTCATGCCCCATCTGCCAGCAACCATACGTCCGGCCCATGACCACGTTCTGCGGCCACACATTCTGTCACGACTGCATCTTGCAATGCTTGACTATGGCAGGCGGCGACTCCACTGAAGGGTTTTGTCCTTTGGACAGAACACCCCTAAATGCAGCCAATGTGCACGATCTATTCCCCACTCCATTTATCATCACCAATATGGTCGACGACCTTAAAGTGTACTGCTTAAATGCGGAGCGCGGGTGCGACTGGCAGGGGTGTCGCTGGGAAGTGCAGACGCATTTGGTGTCCGAGTGCGGGTACACGGGGGTCAGGTGTAATTTAGTCAGGGAATCAAGTAGGGACAAAAATGGGGGAAAAATTCATAGGGAAAAAAATGGGGAAAAAATTCATAGGGAAAAAGATGGCGAGGGGGGAAGAGAGGGTGATATATATAGAGAAGGAAATGGTGTTGGGGAAGGGGATGTTGGGGATATTGTTGGGGATATTGATGGGGAAGGGGAGAGTGTTGGGGAGGGTGTGGACAGACTACAGAGAGTGGAGAGACTGTATGCGGAAGATGGTGAGAATGGTGAGAGAGAGAATGGTGAGAATGGGGATGGTGAGGGTGAGGGTGAGGTAATGGAAGGTATTGCCGAGGAAAGGGAAGATGACGAGGAAAGGGAAGATGGCGAGGAAAGAGAAGATGAAGAAGGAGGGTCGGAAACAGAAACTAAC
Source organism: Metschnikowia continentalis (assembly GCA_002370835.1). NCBI lineage: Eukaryota > Fungi > Ascomycota > Pichiomycetes > Serinales > Metschnikowiaceae > Metschnikowia > Metschnikowia continentalis. Next base: position 32,511 of record NLAO01001628.1, on the reverse strand, counting down.
AGCGAGCTATTCCTAAATCCTGACTTCACTTGCTCCATACTTACCGAAAGAAGGTTCCTCTCTGGTGCCAGTTCATGTGTTCATCAGCCATACGAGTGCACTCTCTGCAGTGCAATCATCTGTACCGTGACCCAAGAAACACATTTGGCGACAGAATGTGAAAGAAACTATGTCACGTGCCTGCTCTGCCAAAACGACGCCATTCCCCGGAAAAGCTTGGATAAACACGAGTCAAATTGCCGGAGGTCAGGCAAGTTCCCGTGCCCTGCACACGACATCGGTTGCAACTGGGTGGGTACTAATCTCCCAGCATATGAAATCCATGCTAAAGAAGGTAACTGTGCGTTGAACCTGCTACACCCGTACCTCAAGCGGATGGAAGGCTCCATCTCTGATTTGACTGCTGAAAACTCCCATCTCCAAAAGCAAATCCACCAGATTTTGGGCAACATTGTGCAGGGAAAGATCGCTAACTTGGGGTACCTGGAGCCGGTGGAAGAGATTGGAAGCTCACGTGACGGCTTGCAAGCTCAGCTCAAGCATTTGACCTATGAAATGGATCTATATAAAAGTGAGCTTGATGAGAAAATCACTCCTTTTATAGAGCGGGAGTCCCGCAAGTCTCTGGAAAAAGAGGGGGTCTTGAATGGGCTTGTCAATGATAATTTCATGATGCGAGATGAGCTCAATTTGCAAAGGAAAGTGGTGGCCAATCTCCGCAAACAAGTTCAGTACCTTACGTTCAAAAATAGAGGTGGATTTATGCCGTCTCCTACATCTATGCATGAACTGGACGGTGTGGACGTGACACGATCCAGTTCCGAAGAACGGTTGAACTTGAAGTTGTGATTTTCTGTTATAAGGACTTATTCAGGATTTCTGGACTTCTGGACTTCTGGACTTCTGGACTTCTGGACTTCTGGACTTCTGGACTTCTGGACTTCTGGACTTCTGGACTTCTGGACTTCTGGACTTCTGGACTTCTGGACTTCTGGACTTCTGGACTTCTGGACTTCTGGACTTCTGGACTTCTGGACTTCTGGACTTCTGGACTTCTGGACTTCTGGACTTCTGGACTTCTGGACTTCTGGACTTCTGGACTTCTGGACTTCTGGACTTCTGGACTTCTGGACTTCTGGACTTCTGGACTTCTGGACTTCTGGACTTCTGGACTTCTGGACTTCTGGACTTCTGGACTTCTGGACTTCTGGACTTCTGGACTTCTGGACTTCTGGACTTCTGGACTTCTGGACTTCTGGACTTCTGGACTTCTGGACTTCTGGACTTCTGGACTTCTGGACTTCTGGACTTCTGGACTTCTGGACTTCTGGACTTCTGGACTTCTGGACTTCTGGACTTCTGGACTTCTGGACTTCTGGACTTCTGGACTTCTGGACTTCTGGACTTCTGGACTTCTGGACTTCTGGACTTCTGGACTTCTGGACTTCTGGACTTCTGGACTTCTGGACTTCTGGACTTCTGGACTTCTGGACTTCTGGACTTCTGGACTTCTGGACTTCTGGACTTCTGGACTTCTGGACTTCTGGACTTCTGGACTTCTGGACTTCTGGACTTCTGGACTTCTGGACTTCTGGACTTCTGGACTTCTGGACTTCTGGACTTCAGAACTTCAGAACTTCAGAACTGCATGAATTCAAAATTGCATGAATTCAAAATTGCATGAATTCAATTCGTCAACAAATCTATACTAACACTATTCTGAAAGTTCCCTATTTTCAGTGGACAGGTGTTTCCTGTACAGAAACGGTTGGGACAACCCACCTAACTACGATGTTCATTATATCCTAGACTAAACTAGTCTATACAGAGGAATATTCAAGTCTATACACTAGACTATACTTGAACTGGGCTTTTGAGCTGGACTGAGATGTTATTTACGCATCCAGAAAGCCCTCCCAAATGGCCATCTTATTGGTCAACATGAACGCATCCCATAAAAGATTCCGAATTCTGCAGCAATGGAATCATTTTCTATCATAACCCAAGTCTTGCTGTATCCAACCAATTTTTGCTGGATACAAACGGGCCATGAAAAGAACACTTTCGATCAACGATTCTTCGCCAAGTCGTTGGTACAATGGCCTGAACGTGCCATGTTCCAGTTTATCTCCATAGTGGTGGATGAATTCTTACGTTCCCCCTCCAGCATTTCTCTTGAAATGTTACTATACAAGAGCTAATCATTTTCAATTATTAGTATTAGTACTCGCTAGTAATATTCCGAGTCACTATGAGTGATTATGTTCAATTATGTTGGAAATAACTCCAAATTAGACTACTCATTTGTAGCTCTAGTATTATTGATCTCATGGTCCGCTTCTCTTGTGTTGAGAAAACAGCTCTTGCAGTCTCTCTAGCTCCTCAGTCACACACGTGACTTTGGTCATGTGAAGGCTCACCCTAATATAAAAGGACAAGCTCCCGCTATTCTATTTTATAACACCACCAAAATGTTTGGAATTGTTGTATACACTTCCATAATCTGGAATAGTTATCACGTTAAGTTTCAACAAGCGTCTTAGCTTTGGTACTTCAGTAACCACTTCTGTAGTTTCCATTCTATCTTTATCTTTTATTAAACTAGAATGTCCTTGACTTGTTGTTCCAATTGATACCCTTCAAATCTGAGCGGGACCCTCTCTATATATAGTCAGGTCTGGGACTCCAGCCCTAACCCACTCAGCCCATTGTCCTCTCCAAAACAATGGCCAATATTGGACAAGTCTTAGACACGTGTCCTCAAGCCGTCCACTGCCACCGTGTCTCTCTCGAGGACAATCATTGTTTCATCTGAATGCAGTAACGGGAACCTGCAGTACCCGCAGGTGAACTTGTCCCTCAAGTTCAACAGGATGCAGACCAGTGATGAACTATATGCAGATAACTGGCTTGTAGACGTGTTAACGCCCGATCCGCAACGACAGTTGCAGCACCAGGAGGACCAATGAGTTGTCAGTGCTTACTGAAGTATCATCAATACGAGATCTTTTGGTGGGTCTGGTTCTTGGAGGTATCTTGGTATACCTCAGGCAGTTGATGTAAAATTAAAGTTATTAATAATAGAATGAGGCGAAGTCCCCATTATATAATGGAGAGATTCTTCCTTCACCACTGCAACAATTGTTGCTACAATTGATTGCTGCGAAAACTGATTGTTGCTACAATTGATTGCTGCGAAAACTGATTGCTTGATACCCCGCAAGCCGTGGGCTAGTAGCACGCTCTAGGCTTGCTGGGCACTGTGCGTCTAGTTTCACATGCTTCAGTTGTCGAGAACAACCGAGGATGAGTGAAGGCCAACTCCCACATATACAGTGTTTTTCAAAATTATTCAAACCAGTGCGGCAAAACGATTCAAACCACACTAGCAAAATTAAACAAACCAAAACACATACCCCTAACAAGTTGTTGTTTACTGGATAACAAGAAAACCAGTTCAGTTCCGTCCGGTTCGATCCTTGATTGGTATTGGTATTGCAAGACTCCCAAATGTAGTACATATGAGGAAATCGTCCAGATTTAAGATTTCAGAATATTGAATTCTAATAAAAATTGGTGTAAAACATTAAGCCATTTGGTTTGAAAGACTGTGCGAAGCGAAGGGGTACGAAACTTTTTGAATTATTGGTTTGTTTAATTTTGCTAGTGTGGTTTGAATAGTTTTGAAAAACACTGTAAGGAGGCCTTCGCGACCTAACTTCTATTAGATAACTAATTCAATATCTCTACTGAGGGAGACATACCAAGAAGCCTCCCAAAACCAAACCCACCAAACCCTTCTCGTAGTGATACTGAGAATCAAACTACTTCAGAAGTGAACACTTCTTTGAATTGTTCACTTATGAGATCCATATCCTAAAGCAAGAAGGGTCCTCTGGATCTTGAACCATGGTTACCCTACGGGCCGCCAGATTCCCCAGCACTTCTAGCTGATATGGAATTATCAAATCTACATGGCTGGTGAAAACCCTTTACTCGTCACACACTATTGAACGTAAACATATACCAATTGATATACAGGAACCGTTATATAGTTGGACTGCAATAATTCTCTCAATTGCGTGACTTGGGGGAATCAGTTCTGTCATCTGTCTTATAACTCTATTGCTATGTAAAGTAGTGAATTCGTGATCTCTGTTTCAACATTGATGCTACTCAACACTGAGAAGCATCCTTGCTTTATATAGTTAGTCCTGGGAACTCCTAAACGGTCTCTCTCCTTCATCAATCTCTCTCATCTACATTGCCTTCTCCAAGACATTGCCTTCTCCAAGACATTGCCTTCTCCAAGATAATGCTCAGAGTTAGACAAGAGCTAGACGAGAGCTAGACGAAATCCCACAGAGCCTTGGCTCTACCTTTGTCTCTTATTCAACAATACCTCAATATTGTTTCATCTGGATAGCTTGGCATGAACATGCAGTATTCGCACATGTACAGTGTTTTTCAAAAGTATTCAAACTAGCGTGGCGAAATGTTTCGAACCAAGAAGACAGAACGGTTCAAACCAGCGCGACAAAACGATTCAAACCACACTAACAAAATTAAATAAACCAATACACATAACCCCTAACAAGTTGATCGTTGTATACAGGATAAAAAGGAAACCAGTTCAGTTCCTTCCGTTTTTCACCCTTTACAGTGTTTTTCAAAACTATTCAAATCAGTGCGACAAAATGATTCAAACTAGCCCGACAAAATGATTCAAACCAGTGCGACAAAATGATTCAAACCACACTAGCAAAATGTTTCAAACCAATGATTCAAAATGTTTCGTACCCCTTCGCACAGTCTTTCAAACCAAATGGCTTAATGTTTCACACCAATTTTTATTAGAATTCAATATTCTGAAATCTTAAATCTGGACGATTTCCTCATATGTACTACATTTGGGAGTTTTGCAATACCAATACCAATCAAGGATCGAACCGGACGGAACTGAACTGGTTTTCTTGTTATCCAGTATACAACAACTTGTTAGGGGTTATATAATCATTCATTTTATTCTTACTAAGCAAAGAAGTATATGAGAAACTACACGGGCCCCCGTATCCACAAATCTTTTGTGCTGGTTACTCTTTAAGTCTATTTGAACTAGTGTAGTGTAATAAGTGTATTACATTTGTAAAATTGGTTTGAAAGACTGTGCTGTGAGAAAGGGTACGAAACTTTTTGAATTCTTGGTTTGTTTAATCTTGCTAGTGTGGTTTGAATACTTTTGAAAAGCACTGTATAGTGTATAGAGTAAGATATAGTATGGTATAGACTATAGAGAGTATAGAGTATTGTATAAAGAGTATGGAGTATTGTATAAAGAGTATGGACTATAGTATGGAGTATAGTGTATAGTATGGAGTATAGTGTATAGTGTATAGTGTAGAGTTTACAGTGGTTTTCAAAAGTATTCAAACCAGCGCGACAAAACGATTCAAACCACACTAGCAAAATTAAACAAACCAATAATTCAAAACGTTTTCACCCCTAACAAGTTGTTGTATACAGGATAACAATAAAACCAGTTCAGTTCCGTCCGTTTTTCACCCTTGATTGATACTGCAAGACTTTTATCCCCAATGTAGTTCATATGAGGCAATCGTCCAGATTTTAGATTTGAGATTTAAGATTTGAGATTTAAGATTTCAGAATATTGAATTCTAATAAAAGTTGGTTTGAAACATTACGCCATTTGGTTTGAAAGACTGTGCGAAGGGGTACGAAACTTTTTGAATTATAGGTTTGAAACATTTTGCCAGTGTGGTTTGAACCGTTTTGCCTCGCTGGTTTGAATACTTTTGAAAAACACTGTATACAATGCTACTATATGTACTATATGTACTATATCTACTATATCTACTATGTCTACTATATCTACTATATCTACTATATCTACTATATCTACTATATCTACTATATCTACTATATCTACTATATCTACTATATCTACTATATCTACTATATCTACTATATCTACTATATCTACTATATCTACTATATCTACTATATCTACTATATCTACTATATCTACTATATCTACTATATCTACTATATCTACTATATCTACTATATCTACTATATCTACTATATCTACTATATCTACTATATCTACTATATCTACTATATCTACTATATCTACTATATCTACTATATCTACTATATCTACTATATCTACTATATCTACTATATCTACTATATCTACTATATCTACTATATCTACTATATCTACTATATCTACTATATCTACTATATCTACTATATCTACTATATCTACTATATCTACTATATCTACTATATCTACTATATCTACTATATCTACTATATCTACTATATCTACTATATCTACTATATCTACTATATCCACTATATCTACTATATCCACTATATCTACTATATCTACTATATCTACTATATCTACTATATCTACTATACCTACTATATCTCCAATGTCTACAATGCTACTATATCTACTATATCTACTATATCTACTATATCTAAGACACCTGGTGGGCATATGCTATGCTTAGCTTGATGGGAGCAAGCTCCAATAACAAATCGGCAGGGTCTTAGTCCATGGTATGGTCCAAACACATTTGCGAGGCCTTCTCCAACAAGTCCAAGCTGGAAGACACGTCAGCCTGGGCCAATTTGATCAAAGCCTCGTTGAATACAAGATCATAATTTTTACCAGACTCGGCAACTTGCACAAGGGTCTCGGTGGTGGAAGCACCCAGCTACGACAAGATGGCTCTCTCGTTACAGGCCAAATCCAACTCGTTGTCGAGGGTGTTGGATGATTTGAGCTCCCGGTATAACAGCAGTGACTCATGGATCCGTCCGTACTGGTAGTAGGTCTGGGCCAAGACATGTTTCAAAGCCTGGAGGGTGACATCAGAGCAGTTGGAAGCCGCATGGTACACCGCCTCCAATTCGTCGACGTGACCGATCTTATAATACATGTAAGCCTTTTTCAACGGGAACTGGTCGTGCATTTCACTGGGCACCTCGTGTATGAGCTGGTACGCCCTGTGGTATTTGTCACAGTTCTATATCTACTATAACTACTATGTATACAATGCTACTTTGTCTACTATGTATACAATGCTACTATATCTACTATGTATACAATGCTACTATATCTACTATATCTACTACATCTACTATATCTACTATACCTACTATATCTACTATATCTACTATATCTACAATGCTACTATATCTACTATATCTACTATGTCTACTATGTCTACTATATCTCCTATGATAATCAGTACCAGTCCTCTAGACTGATTGTGAGTCATATTCAGTTATGGGTCAGTCTTATAATCATTCATAAACCCATAATTAAATAGTTTTAGACCACTGGTCAGTTACATAATAATTGAGACACACATTTAAGTGGCAAGGCCTAACTTACTACTCAGTATGTAGGTATGGGTCTGAGGGAACTACCTTGATTGTTGATTCTGTGAGCTCATATGATAGGTATACTACTGATTACTTTCTGAGACCACTACATCATTATGCTATACCCTGTTATACTCCAGTTACGTCAGGTACTCTGTTAACGTCAGGTACTCTGGTTACTTCAAGTACTCTGGTTACTTCAAATACTCTGGTTACTTCAAGTACTCTGGTTACTTCAAGTACTCTGGTTACGTCAAGTACTCTGGTTACTTCAAGTACTCTGGTTACGTCAAGTACTCTGGTTACGTCAAGTACTCTGGTTACTTCAAGTACTCTAGTTACTATGTTCATTCACCGGTAATTCCTCCTAGGGAGGAATCTAAGGTACTTAAATACTTTTAGAGAGGGTGTCGTGGGCGTGCGAGGCTTAGCACGAGAACAATAGCCATGAGTTTCGTCCCAACATCGTACGATGTTAAGCCGCGGCGTCTTGAAGTGGCTATTGTTAGAATTAAACAGCGTAGGCTCAAATTACCTCAATAGGTAGAGCACTACCTATGGTGGATCTAATACCCCTTTATGCCAATTATAGTGATACTGATTCACAAGCATATTTCACTCTGTCACCAGATTCTAGGTACTTGGGAATTCATCTACTCGTGCTCTCCAATTCTCTTGCATCTACTCGTGCTCTCCAATTCTCTTGCATGTACTCTGGCCCTCCCATTCTCTTGCATGTACTTTGGCCCTCCAATTCCCTTCTTCTACTCATGCCCCAGTTCCATTCCCAAGGCTGTACCTAGAATAGAGAAGAAGACATTGCAGTATAGACTTAAGCATCTTTTACCATGTAGTATAGAATAGAATATAAACTAAACTATTGAATAGAATATTATTTAGGTATTGAAAGTATAAGTGGTGTGGAGTAAAATACAGTACCATATAAACTATAGAATACAGTACCATGTAAACTATAGAATACAGTGTAATATAGACTATTGAATACAGTACCATATAAACTATAGAAGACAGTACCATATAAACTATAGAAGACAGTACCATATAAACTATAGAATACTGCTATATTCTTTATAACGTGTCTTAACCCAATCTTGTATTCGTTGATGGTTCCTCAATGAGAGGAACTGAAGCGGTTTATATAACTTTGAGAAGAACGTGGCACCAAAAAACTCTCCACCAGAACAATGAAAGTATTGTTCTAGAATATTCGAAAGGACCATCATAGTACTTCATACAATGATAGTCGTGACACGGCGTTTGCACTAGCCATTGCTGGGATCGTACATCGTAGGCTTCATTATGCCCCTATAGGTAGTGTACTACCTATGGCGGATTTAACATGGTGGGGTGAGATTCCCAATATGGTAGTCATCCGCCTATCAATACTATTTCGTAATATTGGGGATTGAATAGTGTTATATTGTAGTATAATTAGTTGTTAGATCCAATATGGGTGGAATACAACACATATAGGGATTGAGCTCACGTGTTTAGTTAATTGCGAACCGATGCTACTACGCCCCTTCTCGGTTCATCGTTACTACACCCCTTCGGCTACCTTCCGGCAGACTACTTAATGGCGACCGATTCCTCATGCTGAGGAACCATCAACGAATAGTTTGGAATAGGTAATAAACGTACTTACAAGAATCTAACAATAGTATATTAATGTTTATAAAGGTACATTACAACCTGTAGACTAAAGTAGTATAGAGTATAGAGTATAGAGTATAGAGTATAGTAGTATAGAGTATAGAGTATAGTAGTATAGAGTATAGTGTATAGTGTATAGTATGGAGTATAGAGTATAGTGTATAGTATAGAGTATAGAGTATAGAGTATAGTAGTATAGTAGTATAGAGTATAGTAGTTTAGAGTATGGTATGGAATATAGTAGTATAGAGTATAGTAGTATAGGTATATAATAGTATAGGTATATAATAGTATAGGTATATAGTAGTATTTGTTATGTTCTTTATAACGTGTCTTAACCTAATCTTGTATTCGTTGATGGTTCCTCAATGAGAGGAACTGAATCGGTTTATATAACTTTGAGAAGAACGTGGCACCAAAAAACTCTCCACCAGAACAATGAAAGTATTGTTTCTGGAATGTTCGAAAAGGACCTTGGATTCACGACTTGTCACAACGATCAAATGCCGTGTCACGAAAATTGTAGTAGACACTACTAGAATCGGACATCGTAGGCTCCATATTGTATCTATAAGTAGTTTTCTACCTATTGTGGATCTAAAACATACAGTGTAATATAGACTATAGAATACAATACAATCTAAACTATAGAATAGGCCGTTCCATTGATAAGTTTTTTAGACAGGATTTACAGAGACACAGGATTTACAGAGACACAGGATTTACAGAGACATAGGGATTACAGAGCAGACACAGGGACGATTATTTATTTTACAATACATCACACGGTACTACTATGATCAAAAAAAAAAAAAAAAAAAAAAACTGAAGAGGGATCCCAGTAGTTTCAGTGTATACGTATTTTCAATTTGTGTTTTTCTTGCATATATTAATATATAGGGATATGTAATGTACTTTACAAGCTCAAAGTCTCAAGATGGGGTGCAGACACGTTTGATATTTATCCACTCTTCCATGGCCCGCATAGCCCTATTGTCTAACAATAGTGTATAGATCCCATTCATCTCGGGCCTGTACATACCTCACTTGTCTTCATACTGTTGGAACATATGGAATGTTGGAACCTGAGGAATCAGTACATCTATGGTGTACTGCATGTTGGATGTGACTGCATGTTGGATGTGACTGCATGTTCTATGAGACTGCATGTTCTATGTGACTGCATATTCTATGTGACTGCAGGAATGGACGAGAGTGGATAACGTCCTGCGAAAAAGGGAGCGGGTGGTAACACAAGAGAGACAGGTAAAGCGACGACTTTGGGTTGAGTATAGCTTACATACATAGTCGTTTCAATTTATCCGTTAGTAGATGACAAAGCGCAACATGGAATGTGTCAACCTGTGAGTGCGGGTAACTGTGAAACAAGTTATCTGTGAGCCAACGACAAGACACAAGGTTGAGATGATGTGGATAAGTTCCCGAATGTTCCAGTGATACATAGTGCAGATGAAAAAAGGGTATGTGTATGATGAGTGTACGATATGAGACGCCGGTATCGGATGTGGGAGTCCCCAGGATTAACTATACATATAGAGGGGATCCCGGTCTAGTTGAGCGACATCAATTGTGACAAGAATTCAAGGATCTCCTAGCGTATTTAGATACTGATACGAATACAAGCAAGAGAGATGATTACTGAAGTTCCATAATTAAGAGAATTGTTGGAAAACAACGTGATAACTGTTCCAGCTTATGGGAGTGTATACTACAACTCTCAACACATACAACATATCCACGAAGTACCTCGCTTCCGTACATTCTAGGTACTCGTTGACATGTATCCATGAGTTTGATATTTAACTCAGTGGTATAATTCCGAGTCCAATATGGCATGTATCGAGAGTAGACCAAGTTCAATATAGCAGTGTATTGAGAGAAGTCCAAGTTCAATATACCATAGTGTATTGAGAGTAGACCAAGTTCAATATAGCATGTATTGAGAGAAATCCAAGTTCAATATACCATAGTGTATTGAGAGAAGTCCAAGTCCACTATATAGTAGACTAATCTATACTATGATAATCTGACTCTTTCTGTTAGATCCATCATAGGTAGTACCCTACCTGTTGAGGTATTTTGAGCCTACACTATCTAATTCTAACAATTGCTACTTCAAGATGCTGTAGTCTAACATTTTACGATGTTGGGACGGAACTCATCGCTATTGTTCTCGTACTAAGCCTCGCACGCCCACGACGCCCACGACGCCCACGACGCCGTCTCCTCTAAAAGTATTTAAGTACCTCAGATTCCTCCCTAGGAGGAATTACCGGTGAATAAACATAGTAACTAGAGTACCTGACGTACACGGAGCACCTGACGTAACCGGAGTTTAACAGTATTTATGTATTATGTATTAGAGAATAAGATATCAGTGAGGGTTCGCGGTTTTTCTGGATTTCGCAGCAATCCCACATTTCGCACCCAATAATGCCCAATAATCCCCAGTAATGCACATTAAAGATGGTACTACCATAAACAAGTACAATAGACAGTAGACAATTTCAATTAAAATAGAAAGAAATGAGAAGTAAATTAAAATAGAAAAAAGTGAGAATTAAATTAAATATTCTAGTATGCTTTTCTTACTTACCAGCTACGCTACTTCTGGCCCTCACACCCCATCTGTTGAGAATATCCATAAACACTCGCTTAGTCTGGAACGCCTATCTTGTTTCTTATTAAGAGTGTTAACAATTCTGGTACAGTAGTGTTCATTCCTTTTCAATGTATTCTTAACTTGTGCGAGATATATAGAATATCTGTCTTGTGCGACTTTATAAGATGTCTTGTGTTGGAAAATAGCACCGAATAAGAGCGCGCACGGCGCCCTAGGCTTGCAGGGCACGTCGCTACTGTTGCGCTTTGTGACTTACTCACGCATAAACTGGAACGATTATGTATCTAAGCTATACTCAACTCTAACGTCGTCTCTTGTCCCCCCTCTTCTATTACCACTCGCTCCCTTTTCCGCGAGACGTCGTCCACTCTTGTCTGTTCCTGCATATCACTGTTCATCTGTCCTGCTTACCTGCAGTCACTTGGAACATGCAGTACATCAGAGATATACTGATTCCTCATGTTCAACAGCTACTAGTTTCCCCATCCTTGGTTGTCCTGACAACCAAGGGTCAGTGAAGGCCGACTCCCATTTATATAATGAGGCCTTCGCTACACCTTTCATTAGTTAACTAATCGATTATCTCTACCTAGGGAGACATACCAAGAAGGCTCCCAGATCCAGACCCACCAGATCTCCTTGTAATGAAATTGAGGCTCTGCCTATGTCTGAAGTAAACACTTCAACTCAAGTGATCACTTATCTTGATGAAACAATGAGATCCGTATCTTATAGTCAAAAGAGATCTCTGGACCTTAAACCATGGTTACTCTATGGGCCACCTGATTCCCCAGCATTCCTAGATGAGCTGGAGTTAAAGAATCTACACACCAGTGACCTGCACATAGTATGTCACATGTCTGCATACAACATATCCACGAAGTATCCTGCATCAATTCTCGCTAGGTACTCGTTGACACATAACGCTGTTCGGGTGAGTTCCTACTAATAGTAGCTGTTCAGAATACACAGTCATCTTTGAGTCAACGTTCTTGGAAGATCCGATTAACTTAGAAGTCCGTTAGAAGCTTATAACCCTTGCGAATACAGGTTAGAGCCTCAAGTCGCATAATAATTCTAACAAAAGGTATTCCTTACTACTGACTACTGACTACACACTATAGAAGCTATTCACTTCTTAACACTGGCTACTTACTTTTTACTTCTTACTTCTTAACACTGGCTTCTTACTTCTTCTTCTTACTTCTTACTTCTTACTTCTTAACACTGACTACTGACTACTTACTTCTTACCACTGACTATTGACTACTTACTTCTTATCACTGACTATTGACTGCTCACTTCTTGACACTAACTATTGACTACTCACTTAATGACGGTATTCATTTACCAGCAGACTGTTAGATCCACTATAGACAGAGCCCTGTCTATGAAGGTATTACGAAGCCTCTCAGTCCGGAGTGTTACAATGGCCATTGCAAAAGCCGTGTCATGACCATCGTTTTATGAAGTACTATGATGGTCTTTTCAAATATTCTGGAACAATCCTTACCATTGTTCCGGTGGAGACTTTTTCGATGCAACGTTTCTCTCGTGGTTATATAAGCCACTCCGGTTCTTTTCTTTGAGGAACCAAACGAATACAATATTATACTATACTACACTACTACACTACTACACTATACTACTATACTACTACTATACTATACTACTACACTATACTACTACACTATACTACTACACTATACTACTACACTGTACTACTTTACTATACTATTCTACTACTACTACTACTATACTATACTACTACACTACTATACTACACTACTATACTATACTACTACACTATACTACACTACTACACTACTATACTACACTACTACACTACTATACTACTATACTACACTACCACACTACTCTACTATACTATACTACTACACCATTGTGTAAGGTTATTGTTAATATTAGACGACGTGGGCTATATTATATACTAATTCTATGGATTGACTACTCACTTCTTAACACTGACTACACACTATTGACTACTTACTTCTTACCACCAACTATTGACTACTTACTTCTTACCACCAACTATTGACTACTTACTTCTTAACACTAACTATTGACTACTTACTTCTTGCCACTGACTACACACTATGGGCTATTCACCTGGACACGTGGCTAGACACTTGGTGCCAATTGATTAGAGTCTGGTGATCTTTAGAGAGACCGTGACACCGCACTCACTGAGACCGCACTCACCAAGACCAAGCCGTTTTATCGACGATGCTTTTAAACTTGATTTCATTGAAAAGCCTTCATAGACAGAAGTCTCAAAACGCACTGCGCGAACTTTAAATTCTCTAAACACTTCGATGTTCTCTCTCGGAGTATTTCCACTTCATTTTGAAGTTTTCTCCGACCCGCATTTATAGTCTTGTAGCCTATGTAAACGTATATATATATAGGAATCTAAGTCATAGCTTTACAAACACTGAAGTGTCTATTGATTGAACCTTAGTTATACATAGTTTAGTGTATAGTCTTGGTACTGGAACTTAAATACTACTATAATTTTATATGTGTCTTGTATGGACATCTTGTATGGACGTCTTGTATGGACATCTTGTATGGGCGTTTTGTATGGACGTCTTGTATGGACATCTTGTATGGGCGTTTTGTATGGGCGTCTTGTATGGACAACTGTAGCCCTAGTCATACTTTATTCGACTATACCCCATAACAATATGACCCATTATTATCTCAGTCAGAGTCTTTGTCAGTCTATTAGTCTTAGCCAGGGAGTCTTAAGAGTCAGTGATATTCCGTTACTCTTAGTCACTAAGTCCAGTCACTAAGTCTCAGTCAATAAGCCTCAACCAATCACCTTAGTCAATCACCTTCTTCAATCACTCATGGTGGTTCCTCAGAAGAAGGAAAATAAGCTATTTAAGTAACAAAACGGGTAATGAGATGGACTGATGAGATGAGACGACTAATCAGTCATTAGGTTCCATAAATAACGACTCACCAAAGAAACGACTCACCAAGGAAACGACTAAATAAAGAAACGATCAACAAAAGAAACGATCAACAAAAGAAACGACCAACAAAAGAAACGAGTAGTCAGACTCGGAGGCGAGTAGCTGACTAGTCGACTTCGGTAGGCTCTAAAAATACCGATAGATAGTGAGTCTACCCATGGTGGTTCTAACACTGAGTCTATACACTATACTATACTGACTCTATACTATACACTATACTGACTCTATACTATACACTATACTGACTCTATACTATACACTATGTTCATTCGCCGATCACATCGGCTGAACTCTCGAAAGAACCTTCTGGAATCCTTTTCCATCAGCTTGTCTCCTGGGATGCGGGCTACTAATCAAAAGCCAGACACCCTACCCCGGACTAACGCATGTGCCCATAACCCCGAACACACACTCTTTGTCCAGATCTCAACTCGCTTTAGGTGGACAAAAGGAGTATCAAACCCACAATCACTATCATCTGCGTGAATTGGAGTTAATCATTCACATTGGCCCTCAGCGAAATCAGATTACGTCTTCCTACAGCTTACTGGCCATACCTATAGTTTTGAAGTGCAGACCAATGACCTCGCTACATAAGTCGCTTACATTCTTACTTCGACATCTTGGAATGGTTCGCTGCCGTTAAAGACAACCTTGATCCCAAATGCTTTCTTTAAGTGGTCCTTCATCTACAAGTAATACTTCCCAGTCTGCCAGGATTCTTCTTCCGGAGGACTCCCACATTGCGGTTACTCAACGCCAACTGTTCAAGGATCGTTTGGAATTTCGGAACCAATGAACCGAGACCTATCATAGCCTCTATCTTTTTACTAAGAATGGCAGTCTCTCCTAGCCTCTATCCTTTTACTAAGACTGGCAGTCTCTTCTAGCCTCTATCCTTTTACTAAGAATGGCAGTCTCTTCTAGCCGTGGGAGAATACGGGCTCAACACTCGAACTTCCATAGTACCTCAATTCACAGTTCTGATTAACTTTCTTCATCTCCGTATCTGTTCGGCCAAATAATTCATGCCACCACTTGACATCGGAGTCTAAAAATAACGATGGGTTAGATCTAACACCACTACTGTATTTTTATACCAGTATTAAATTATTATACCACTATTCTATTTTCATACCACTTGTTAGATCCACCAGAGATAGTGCTCTACCTATTGAGATATTTTAAGTCTACGCTGTCTGATCCTAAGGGTCATTTTAGGCGTCACAAAACATGTAAACAGGATATATTACAATAGAGTAGTATGATACAGTACTCCACACTCTAGCATGTATAAGTAAGTAGTAAGTAGTAGTATAGAGTAAAGTAGAGGAGTGTAATTTAAAATATAAAGTAGCATACTATAGAGTAGTAGAGTGTTGAATCTACCTTCGGTAGATGGCTCGTGGTGGCTCGTGGTGGCTCGGGATGGCTCGTGGTGGCTCGCTTATCAGAAGTCTATCAGTCAACCATACAAACAGTACAGTGACGTCAATACAGTGACTCTAGCGAAAAGAGCCTGGAAAATAAAGCTACGCAAGAAATCGTGCCCCGATCAGCCCTTCCCCGGCCCAATTATGTGCCACCTCTTAACTTCTCCTTGGTGGAAGATGGCATTTACCGGAGCGGGTTCCCCATGCCCATCAGCTACCCGTTCTTGGCTCAATTGAAGCTAAAAACATAAATATATCTAGGTGGCTTGGGCGATGAGAAGAAGAAGAAATCCGATAAGAAGGTGAAGGAAGACAAGGGCGACAAAGACTCCAAAGTCAAGAAGGATAAGCTCTCGTCGTCGGAGATTTTGGAAAACTACAAGGCCTGCATTGACACCACCGATATCACCTTCTTGACAACGGGAATTTGTACAAGTACGATAATTCTAGTTCTGGGCCTTTGGGGTTTTACAACGGTGGACTTTCTTTTGTAACGTCTCTCAACGCAACCACATTTGACTTGGATGAAGGAAGAGTTACAAGTTTTAAATTTTACTCATGCAAGCATCTTTTTACCCACTTGAACTGGATTCGGATTGGAGAGGAATAAGACGCCACTTGGACTCATCATTCTTATGACTATGTTCAATTATTTCATCTTGGGAATGATCTTCAACACATCTTTCCAACTTCCAGTTATCCTCTTTTGCCGAAACTCTCAATCGCATTTTCACCGCAGTCCTAGTGGCCCACTAAGCTTCTTTCAGTGAAGCTTAATTAAATTGACCCAGAACATAAGGAATTTTGCTTCCAAAAAAATTCAATAGGGTTTTGCTGATACAACTGTCACATCAGTCCCCCCCAAAAGCCGGAGATTCACAAGTGTCAACAAAATTCGCTCAAAGGTCGCAGCACCTCTCGACAGTTCAAAAGTCAAGTCACCAATCAGTGGTTGCAAACTTTTACCAGTTCGTCTCAATGCTCAACAGAACATCAGCAAGCACAAATCACCACTATACGAGCTGGAGACATACTACCCAATGTCAGACATACTAGCCTATGTCAGACATACTACCCTATGACATACTAGCCTATGTCAGACATACTAGCCTATGTCAGACATACTAGCCTATGTCAGACATACTACCCTATGACATACTAGCCTATGTCACACGGCTCTATCGCAATATACTCATAAGCATGCTCTTTCTATGGCCAACTAAATTGACATCGAGGATGGGGGGGGGGGGATGTTAGATCCACCATATGTAGTGCCCTATCTATTGAGGTATTTTAAAGCCTACTATGTCTAATTTTAACAATGGCCACTTCAAGACGCTGCGCCCCAGCGTTCATCGCTATTGTTGTCGAGCTAAGCCTCACGCACCACTATATATACACCTCAGATTCTTTCAAGGGAGGAATCATCCGCGAATGAACATAGTAACTAGAGTACTTGATGTAACCGGAGTCTAACACTATACTATACACTATACTATACATTATAATATATATTATACTATATACTATACACTATACTATACACTATACTATACATTATAATATATATTATACACTATACTATACACTATACTATACACTATACTATACACTATACTATACACTATACTATACACTATACTATACACTATACTATACACTATACTATACACTATACTATACTGACTCTACACTATACTGACTCTACACTATACTGACTCTACACTATACTGACTCTATACTATACTGACTCTATACTATACTGACTCTATACTATACTGACTCTACACTTCTTGTACTCTGACTTCCTCATACTATACGATTAAAATGGACAATAGTGCCTAACTAAACATTACGTTGAGTAAGCTTGGCTGGTGATTAACTTGGCTGGTGATTAACTTGGTACTGATTATAAGCTTGAAAACTTATGATGCATTGATACAGTAGTACTGTGGAGCACACATTCCTACTTGAGACTTACTTGAGATTTTAGATGTTATAAAAAAAACCAAATGCTTGGTTCTTGCTAGTAAATCTACTTGTAAGGTTGTTGACATTCCAAAATCCAAAAGATGCATTTGGAATGTACCTCAGCAAGCACACAAGTATCTCATTGGCCAATACCTTTAAATATACAGCAAGACCTGATCCTAATAATGAAAGTAGGGTTTTTCGCTGAATTTTAATCTGGATTTTATCAGGATTTGGTCTCTAAATTTGATCTATGGATTTGATCTCTGAATTTGGTCTCTGAATTTGGTCTCTGGGTTTAGTCTCTGAAGGTCTCTAGATTTGGTCTCAGTATACTGCTATACTGTTGCTCTAAGGGAAAAATCCTTGCAATAGCTTTCCAACTTGAAGTAGATTTTATCAATGAATCGACAAACTCAATGGAGAATACTTCATTGGCCGAGCGACTTCAAGCAATTAAAGCTTTTACACTCTATACCCCATACTCTATTCTCCACACTATACTCTAAACGTGTATAATGTGGAAAATCAAAGACTCTGAGTACTCCTAGACCCTATTGTCTTGTCCTGTCTCTTTTTGTCTTGTCTCTTTTTGTCTTGTCTTGTCTCATCCTGTCTAGTCTGCCTTGTCTTGTCTTGTCTTGTCTTGTCTTGTCTTGTCTTGTCTTGTCTTGTCTTGTCTTGTCTTGTCTTGTCTTGTTTATAACCTGCAGGCTGGAGTTATGTATCATCCAAAAAGCACTGGGATGAGTGGAAAGTCCAAAAAAAAGAACACATCGGAGTGAATTGCGAACTTGGGAACATTGCTGTGTAACAGAAAATGAATGAATGAGTAGACAGACCATTATTTTTCTCTATTTTTTGTTTTTCATCTTTGTTTTTCTTCTTTGTTTTTAGGTATCTGGCTCCTGAAATGCCTAGGCTACAATTCTCTGATCATAGCATCTATTTTGGCATCTAAATTTAGCACTTGAAAGCAACCAACTTCAGTATCTGTCCTTGTTGTGATCACCAGTAACTTGGCAAGTCGGACCAATTGTTTGTTTTTCTTCTTTCCCAATAACTCAAGGGCCCTGCTTTATACACCCACTCTCCAGTCTCCGGATGTTCTGGGTTTCCACCCACGTGCTCAAAGAAAAACGGCTTGTGTTGCACATTCTCCGCCCGTCTTTCCCGCTGGCCCTGCTCGAGCTTCTGCTTGAGCGCCTCGGCCTCTTCAATGTTTCCACTGGAGTAGGCGAGGATATCAGGCCGCAAGCGGGAATCATTAGGAGGAAGCTGGCCCTTTTCGATGCTGGTGATCTTGTTGAGAGTACCTGCAAACTCCGTGAAGCCAAACTTCTTCTCGTACCCGTCCAACAACTTTCCTGCAGTCCAGATGGTTTTCTCCGTGGAGTGGGTCTTCAACGTCATGCTCTCGGTCCAGGTTCCCGATACCGTATAGGGTAATTGTTTCTTGGATGAGTCGTAGGCCTTAATGACCAAATCCTCGGACCGACCACTAAACATTCCGCCCTTGGCAAACTCCACCACGGCTTTTTCGCCGGAACTAGACTTCACCGTGAAGCTGCCACTGGGCTCCGTGTACTTTTCACCAGCAATGATGTTCTTAAGCACACACGTAGGCTGTGACCACGTGAAAACTTCGCCTGTCTTCCGGATCGTCAACTTTACCACTCCGTTAGTATATATTTCCGAAGTCTTACCCCAGAACTTCTGCGTAGGGACGGGAGTAAAGGCCAACGTCCAATTTCTGGTCTCCACGAAAAGGGCAAACACAAGTGGTTTATGAGAAATCTTCTCACAAACCATCCGGAGGCCCTTATCTTCTCTAACCAACTCGTAGGTCTCACCCAATAGCGGATTGAAAGGCTTTCTGGAGCTTCTCACCTTGGCTCTCATTGGGGAGAGGTAAGTGACGGAAAAAGCGGCAATCCTCAAGAGTAATTCACCAGAATCCTCGGCATAAGAGCCCTGCAACGCATTATCAATGAGGTTGGAGTACTCCACCATCTCCGAGTACCTCTGCAAAATACCAATGGGCTCATTCATATCCACCGGCATAGACAAGGACGACAAGTCCTTGCCCACGTTTTTCCTCACAAATGAAAGGAGACTGGGGGGCTCATGGTTGAAAGGAGCAATGTCACAATCTCTGTCCACAGGCTCAAGAGGTAAAGGGTACAAATCGTGCGCCGTTCCCAAATCCTCCGTCAGCGACGGGTTGGCCAATTCTGGGTTAGGGTTGGGAAGCTCCTCTGTTTCCAGCTCGGAATCCGAGGAAGACTCTCTAAGCGAATCACCATCGTCGTCACTGGACTCTTCATCCGATTGTGCCTTATCCACAGTCTTGCCACTCATCAAAACCACTCCGGTATTGGACCCCATGGTTTCACTGGCATCGTAGAACTCAGCACTAGACTGGATGGAGTTCGTATCTGATGTTTGCAGCTTGTTCATCAAGTCAAACACGTTTCCCTGTAAAGCTCTGATTTCCTGTTCAGTATTCTCAGGGGATTTCAGACATATAGACGAGGCTATGCTGCCTAATTTGAGATAAATGTACTCTAAATCTGCCTCACGTGATGAAAGTCTCTTTTTGGCCGTTTCTTTCAGGGCTTGCAGCTTCTTTTTCTTGATGACGTTAAATGCATTGATCCACGCATCAAAATCCTGCTTGTTCAAAGGCTTAAGGTCCCAGACCTCCATACCGGAATCCACAAAAATCTCGTTTGTTTTGGAATTGGCACTGACGATAGACTCCATGATGGGCATTTGGCCACGCAACTTGTTGTTGTCGATTTTGAAGTACGAAAGCGTACCGTACTTGAAGTTAAGGATGAAGAAACGCTTGGTGAAGCCCTGGAGCTTTTTCCTGCGGCGTTTCAAAAGAACTCCTTGCATCAACTCACCATCTTTGGGCCGTAAGATATTCTCGGTTGGATGGTCAGGTATAGACTTCCATTCAGCAGCAGCAAGGTGTTTCAGCTTCGCCTGCATGTAGTCATTTTGATTGACGATTTTGGCAGAGAAAAGCACCTTTTTCCCTGTGGTCTTGGAGAAAGAGTTATCGAAAATAAACGCAAAGACCCCACCTTTTTCTACATCAAAGGTCCCTTTGACCAATTCACCAGCAATAAGTTTATCGTACTTTTTGAGTAGCGTCAAATCAGGGTTATTGATGTTGGCCAAAAATACCGAGGACCGAGATTTGGTTTTGTAGGCACCCAGCTCGGTGATCTTGTTGACGGAAGCCATAGACGACGAGCGCATACGGTTAGGCCCATTAACGGAACCAGCCGAGGAGTCACCCGTAGCTGCCGTCGAAGGAAGTTCATCTACCACGTCTTCTGATTCGTCCGTTTGTAGTGGCAAATCATTGCGGCGGTAGAATGAAAAGTTAATGGACTTTTTGAGCGGCTTGACCTGCCACTTTATGGAACAATTGTCGGGGGCATTGACCCATTTGACGAGGAAATCCTTGGCGTGAACTTCAATGGTTTCCATATTGGGAAATCGGTACACACTTTCGGGACGATATGGGATGCACGCTTTGGGTGTGGCGGAAAAGAATGTATGGTTGGTTATAATACGTGTAGAATGTTTTATGCGTGAGATAATTCCACGGTAAAGCGTAAAATGTATGGATGGTGCGAGGGGAGTTATATGAAGGTATGATTATGAGCCCTTACTACAGAAAACGAAGTAATAATAAATCTACACATATAAATAGATATAGATATATATTTGTTGTTTTTATTTTTATACAGGAACAGTCTTTAAAAAAAATTGACCCTTTACTATTTTTTGTTTGAAGGTTTATTTCATATGGGAGCTTAGAGTCTGGAGTTTGGTTAGTGGTGGTGGTAATGGCACGTGCGAATATGGGGTGGGGTAATGAGTGTGATAATGTACAGTGCTTTTCAAAAGTATTTAAACCAGCGCGGTAAAATGATTCAAACCATACTAGCAGAATTTAATCTGTAGATTACTTAACACTAACTGAACATTTATGTAGGTAGATCAGGAGTAGGTAGATCAGGAGTAGGTAGATCAGGAGTAGGTACATCAGGAGTATGAAAATCAGGAGAATGAACATCAGGAGTATGTTCATCAGGAGTATGTTCATCAGGAGTAGGTACAACAGAAGTATTTACATCAGGAGTATGTACATCAGAAGTATGTTCATCAGAAGTATGTTCATCAGGAGTAGGTACAACAGAAGTATTTACATCAGAAGTATGTATATCAGAAGTATGAACATTTATGGTAGGTACATCAGGAGTATGAACACCAGGAGTATGTATATCAGGAGTATGTACATCAGAAGTATGTATATCAGAAGTACGAACATTTATGGTAGGTACATCAGGAATATGAACATCAGGAGTATATTCATCAGGAGTACGAACATCAGGAGTATCTACATCAGGAGTATGTTCATCAGAAGTATTTACATCAGGAGTAGGTACATCAGAAGCATTTACATCAGAAGTATGAACATCCATCGTGTTCCTCTTGCAATAAGGCAGGAACAATCACAGTATCCATGTGGAACTTTGAAAACGGGTTGGATCCATGCGAATCTACATTAGGATAGTAGATGGTTGTTGGATTGGTAAATTGTCAGTTCATTGAATTTTGTAAACCAACAATTTCGGCAGCTGTCCAATAAAAGATCCAGTAAAACCCTCAGAAAACTAATACAGTGTTTTTCAAAAGTATTCAAACTAGCACAACAAAACGATTCAAACCAAACTAACAAAATTAATCAAACCAATAATTCAAAAAGTTTCGTACCCCTTCACAAAGTCTTTCAAACCAAATGTCATAATATTTCACACCAAATTTTATTAGAAATGAATATTCGGAAATCTGAAATCTGAAATCTTAAATCTGGAGGTTTGCCTCATATGGTACTAAATTTGGGACAAATATCTTACGGTACTAATCAAGGATCAAAACGGATGGAACTGAACTGACTTCCTTGTGTTGAGAATGAGCAATGACTGATCATTTCAGGAATTGGAAGGTACACGCTCTTCGAAAGTCTAGACTATGCTACACTTTCCTTTAGAGTGTGCTACACCCCTTGGAAACTATAACGTATGCTATAGCGTCCTTTGGAATGTGTTGCACCTTCCTTTAATGTCTTAATGAAGGTTTAAGCTCCTGTTGAGGAAGGTTTAGCTTCAGTGAAAGACGGAAAGTCTAACAGAGTTCCTAAACTATATAAGTTGGAACTCTGTCCCCAATCCTAGTGTTTAATTAATTAATCAGAATATTATCTGGAAAGACATCACTATGTCTTCTACTCCCAGATCCACCAGAAACAGCTCTCGTGTAACTCCTCAAGTATTTACATACCTTGATGAGACTATGAACTTTATGAACACTCTGAAGTATAGTCCTCTGGACTGTACTCCGTGGTTGTTGAAAGGACCACCTGATGTGCCAGAGTTGTTGGCATATGATGAGTTAATAAATGTACACCTTGTTATCCTGTATACAACAACTTGTTAGTAGGGGTTATGTGTTGTATTGGTTTGAACCATTTTGTCTTCTTGGTTCGAAACATTTTGCCGCACTGGTTTGAATACATTTGAAAATCACTGTATGTGGGTCATAGTAGATGTGAGGTTGTACTAGAGATGAAGGTTATAGTAGATATATGGGTCTTAGTAGATATGGGTCTTGGTAGATATGGGTCTTAGTAGATATGGGTCTTGGTAGATATGGGTCTTAGTAGATATGGGTCTTGGTAGATATGGGTCTTAGTAGATATGGGTCTTAGTAGATATGGGTCTTAGTAGATATGGGTCTTAGTAGATATGGGTCTTAGTAGATATGGGTCTTAGTAGATATGGGTCTTAGTAGATATGGGTCTTAGTAGATATGGGTCTTAGTAGATATGGGTCTTAGTAGATATGGGTCTTAGTAGATATGGGTCTTAGTAGATATGGGTCTTAGTAGATATGGGTCTTAGTAGATATGGGTCTTAGTAGATATGGGTCTTAGTAGATATGGGTCTTAGTAGATATGGGTCTTAGTAGATATGGGTCTTAGTAGATATGGGTCTTAGTAGATATGGGTCTTAGTAGATATGGGTCTTAGTAGATATGGGTCTTAGTAGATATGGGTCTTAGTAGATATGGGTCTTAGTAGATATGGGTCTTAGTAGATATGGGTCTTAGTAGATATGGGTCTTAGTAGATATGGGTCTTAGTAGATATGGGTCTTAGTAGATATGGGTCTTAGTAGATATGGGTCTTAGTAGATATGGGTCTTAGTAGATATGGGTCTTAGTAGATATGGGTCTTAGTAGATATGGGTCTTAGTAGATATGGGTCTTAGTAGATATGGGTCTTAGTAGATATGGGTCTTAGTAGATATGGGTCTTAGTAGATATGGGTCTTAGTAGATATGGGTCTTAGTAGATATGGGTCTTAGTAGATATGGGTCTTAGTAGATATGGGTCTTAGTAGATATGGGTCTTAGTAGATATGGGTCTTAGTAGATATGGGTCTTGGTAGATATGGGTCTTAGTAGATATATGGGTCTTGGTACATATACGGGTCTTGGTACATATATGGGTTATAGTAGATATGAGGATTATAGTACATACAATGTTTCTCTAAACTATTCAAACCAGCGCAACAAAATGTTTCGAACCAAGTAGACAAAATGTTTCAAACCAAACTACCAAAATTATTCAAATCAATAATTCAAAAAGTTTCGTACCCCTTCACAAAGTCTTGCAAACCAAATGGCATAATGTTTCACACCAACTTTTATTCGAATTCAATATTCTTTCTGTTCATTTCAACAAGAAAACAAGACCTGACTACATTGACGAGGCCTTTAAGAAAACTTGCAAGATCCACAAGAGACTTCCCCCGGGAGGCATCTTAGTGTTTCTTACAGGCCAGAACGAAATCAATACGGTGGTCAAGAAATTGCGCAAAGAGTTTCCGGTTCAAATCCAATAAGAAACAGCTTTACGAGACCAATGAGAAACAGCTTTACGAGACCAATGAGAACACCGAGTACCGGGCCAGTCATAATGTCACCATGGAGGCCGAGGATGTGGATTTGGAGATAGATCTACGTGAGAGACAAGCAGAGGAGTTGGAGAGTGAGTCTGATAATGATAGTGAAGATGAGGAAGGTTTTGAAGAGACACTTGAGGAGCACCAGTCTGAAACAGACCCTCTCTATGTTTTACTTTTATACTCGCTTCTCCCCACCATGCAACAGATGAAAGTGTTTGAAGACCCTCCTGCAGGAAGCAGAATCTGTATCGTGACCACTAACGTTGCCGAAACCTCGTTGACCATCCCTGGAATCCGGTACGTGGTGGACTGTGGCCGTTCCAAAGAGAGAAAGTACGATGAAGAGACTGGTGTGCAGTCCTTTGAAAATCTTTAATCTTAAATCTTAAGTATGGAGGATTGCCTCATATGATAACTTCATTTGGGACAAAAGTCTTGCAGTATTAATCAAGGGTGAAAAACGGACGGAACTGAACTGAACTGGTTTCTTTTCTATCCTGCATACAATAACTTACTAGGGGTGTACGAGATTTTTTGAATTATTGGTTTGAATCGTTTTTCCGCGCTGGTTTGAATAGTTTTGAACTGTACCTCGAGTTTATCACATTTCTTCTGGTACCTTGAGTTCTTGTCATTCCTTTTGGTACCTTGAGTTCTTCTCATTCCTTCTGGTACCTCGAGTTCTTCTCATTCCTTCTGGTACCTCAGGTTTATCACATTCCCTTTTGGTTGTAAAATGATGGCGGAGACAATGATGGTGAAGACAATGATGATGAAGGAGTGGTATTGCCATTCTTAGGATTAGACAGTGTAGGCTCAAAATACCTCAATAGATAGAGCACTACCTGTTGGAACATGCGACATATGCCTGATAAGCATGAGATAGCTGCACATGTGCGAGTACTATATGTTCATGTGAAGGCATCCAGATGAAACAATGGTGGGTATTGTTGAAGGAAGACAAAGCTAGAGCTAAGCCTCGTTGGACTCTTGCTCTTGTCTAGCTCTCGTCTAGTTCTGGGCATTGTCTTGGAAAGGACAATGTAGGTGAGAGAGATTGATGAAGGAGAGAGATCGGTTTAGGAGTTCCGTGGACAACTATATATATAGAGAATCCCGCTCTATTCTGAGCGGTATCAATAGTGAAACAGAAGTCACGGACTCACTACTTTACATACCAATAGAGTTTAAAGGAGATGCCAAGTATGATTACCAGAGTCCTTCTTTTGGTAGAAGTAATGAAGTCCAGTCACATATAAATTCCTCTGTACCAGAAGGTACGTGCTAACGCGCAATAGTACATATTGTGGATCTAACATACAGTGTTTTTCAAAACTATTCAAACCAGCGCGGTGAGACGATTTAAACCAGCGCAACAAAATGCATCCTACCCCTTTGCACCGTCTTTCAAACCAAATGGACAGGTTGTTGTATACAGGATATCAAGGAAACAGGGTTCAGTTCTGTCCGTTTTTCACCCTTGGTTAATACTGCAAGAGTTTTGTCCCAAACTGCAACAGTTTTGTCCCAAATGTAGTACATAAAAGGCAATCGTCCAGATTTATGATTTCAGATTAAAGATTTCAGAATATTGAATTCTAATAAAAGTTGAAGTGAAATATTACGCCATTTGGTTTGAACCATTTTGTCTTCTTGGTTTGAACCTTTTTGCCATGCTGGTTTGAAACATTTTGTCGCGCTGGTTTGAAGAGTTTTGAAAAACACTGTATTGGGTCATAGTATAGTACTTCAGAATATTACTAGGGCCTAGTATACTACAATGTTAGAGTATATTACTGGGGTATACTTATATTACTACATTATAGCACTAGCATGCCAATAGCACATCAAGGACGTGCCAATAGCCTAATAATAACGTGCCAATAGCATATTAAGAACAAGCCAATAGCCTATTAATAACGAGCCAATAGCGTGGCATTAGCGTGCCATTAGCGTGCCTTATCGCGAGGGTTCATGACCTGAATGCAGTACGGATAAAGAATAGGTCCATTTTTTCCGTTTTTTTCAAACCACGATGACTTCAACCCACATAACTTTCAATGAAATACCTATTACATTGATTGTGGACACATTACCTATTTTTCGTTTTTTTTTTCTTCTATGACCACCGTTACTCTTTTACATTTGTAATCTGGGACCACCTGCATATACCGCATCTATTTCCGGGTTTAGACTATCTAAAGCGGAATTATGCGCGAGTCCGGCCGGTATCCTCGGAATTGCAACGGCCTCGAAACTACTTTTTTTTTAGCACCCGCCATTCCTGCATACAAAGCTATATACACTCCATACATCTCCAATCCACATTCCGGATTTCTTTGTCTATACCACCCAAAACTCAACTGTACCACTCATAAAAAGTGCCTGCTTGCAGTGCCTTTCAATATGTTAAAGTTTTCGGGTGTACGGGTGTGCGCTTGGCACCCCGGATCTCATCCGTATCCTCGGAACTCGGATCCGGACCCTCGATACGAACCACACCGATCGCGCCATGCCATTGTACAGGAATAGCGCCTACTACTTTAAAACTCCGCGCTCCAACCTATGATCTTTTTACAACCACTACTTACGCCATGTCTACCAACGAGAGAACTACGCTTATACATGCGTCAGCACTCCAGGATCTGTCTGCAGGAACACCTGGGCTTATAGCCAGTGAGGTGGCTGCCCGTGATGCCGAAGAAGAAGCTTCGAAATCGGGTCCCTTAAAGTATGGGTCTAGTGAAAGTGAACCCACCTCCCCTGAAGTTGTTCTCCCCAAGAACCAGTTTCGTGCGCTTATAGCGAGTTTATTTTTGGCCAGTTTTTTGGCAGCGTTGGATACAACTGTGGTCACCACGTTATTAACTGTGATAGCCTCGGATTTAAATGCTGTGGAGAATATTAGTTGGATAGCTGTGGCGTACCTTTTGTCGTGTTCGGCTTTACAGCCGATTTTCGGCAAGTTATCGGATATTTTTGGCCGCAAGAGCTTGCTCTTAATATGCAGTTTCCTCTTTGCTTTTGGATGCTGTATCTGTGTGACCGACTCGTTAGTGGTGTTGGTGATTGGCCGCTTTATTACTGGCTTGGGTGGTTCGGGGTTCACCACTTTGGGCACCATCACCATGTCGGACCTAATTCCGCTTCGGGAAAGAGGTCTTTACCAGGGTCTCGCCAATATCTGTTTTGGGCTTGGTGCTGCATCTGGAGGTCTTTTGGGCGGTCTTGTTTCTGATTGGCTTGGATGGAAATACGTATTTATCCTCCAGGTACCTCTAGCTATGCTTGTGGCTTTTGCAATCTACTCCTTTCTTAATTTACCTGCGGGTTCTCCAGGATTGGGGGCTGCTGGATCGGAGTTCTCCGAAAAAGTCAAAAGAGTCGACTTTTTAGGCGCTTTTTTCTTAGTCTCGGCGCTCATGGTTATTCTCTTGACGGCATCTTTAGGTGGTACACGTATCGAGTACTCGTCCAAGTTATTTACAGCATTACTGATCTCGGCCCTTATTTTGTTGGCTGCATTTGTCTACACGGAATGCTACATTTCCAAAGAACCAATCATTCCTATGAACGTGATTGCAGATCGGACAGTTTTCTCAGCTTCATTGGCTAATTGGTTCTATACCATGGGTGTGTTCTCATACTTGTTTTTCATTCCGCTTTTTTTCCAGGCTGCTATGGGACTTTCGGCCACACAGAGTGGGGAGCGTATGATTGCAAACTTTATTGCTGTTTCCTTTGGGTCTGTTGGTGCAGGAATGTACATGCGAAAGACGGGAAAATACTATAAGTTGACGGTTGTGGTTGGAATTGTGTGTTTATTTGGAATGTGGAGAATGTTGAATCTCCACCGGGACTCTCCGCTATTCATGCAGTTCACTATTACCCTTCTTCCCGGCTTGGCATATTCCTGTGTATTGACCGTGACGTTATTGGCCTTGATAGCTGCTGTTCCAGCCAGGTACCAGGCATGCACGACTTCCATTCAGTATACGTTCCGGTCCACGGGATCCACATTGGGTGTTTCTGTTGCTAGTGCTATTTTCCAGAGCGTAATTCGGAGCCAGTTAACAAAAAACGTCAATTCAGTGGTGGAAGACCCCAAATTGGCGGCAAAAATCATCTCTCGTGCTCTTGAAAACACAAACTATCCTAGAGAAGCTCCTGCTTTTGTACGGGATGCATTAATGGAAGCATACGCTTCGGGGTGTCATAGTACTTTTATTTTCAGTACGGCAGCTATTGCTACGGGGTACGTGGCGTCTTTGTTCATGAGGGAGCACGTCCTCCACAGTTCCATCAACAGAGATGAGTGATTCTTTAGGAGATGAGTGGCTCTCTTGGAATAACGGACTAATCAGTTCTTATGAAACATCATGTCATTGTCCCGACCACTATGGCCTTCACTTCAACTAGTTGCCATCATTCTTGATGCGCTTGTGTTGCGAATCCGTGAAGGACTCCTAACCAGTTGTGCAACTTGGGTAACATGCATGGAACCTATACCTATTTATTTATTAAACCAATTGGCTGCTTTGAAGGAGAAGCACTTTGGTTGAACATTTTTGAGAAACTGACTTTGATATAATGACTTTGATGAAGTGGGTCACTTCTGAATGACTTGGGGAATTGGTATTAAAACCTTTCTTTATAGAGGGATAATGACTACCGAAAAAGGCACTCAATCACAATAATATCCCATGCGCTAGTGGTATGTGAACGATGTTACCTAAGGTCAACATTATCTCAGATGTCAATAAACAATACGTCCATGGGCTTTATCTGAATAAGAAATCAACCAGAGGCTACCACATACTACCACATTATAGACAAGATCAGTGGTATAGAATTTGACAGAGAGAATTGAGTATGCAGTGCTATGGAAATCTGATACCTTATAGCCACAGTAATTCTAGTATTCTTCCGGAACCTTTATGGCAGAATATTACCTTATATGGAATCTAAGTCCAATCTGTTCAATATTCCAGCCTATATCTGCTTCTCATGTTCTAGTACTTGAATCCACATCAACTCCCCACTGAGAGCTTATGTCGCTATAAAGTCCAATTCATTGTCCTAGGTGTTGTGGGTGACCACGAAGTTATGGTTGACACCCCCAGAGATATGGAGGTTCTGATCTTGTCCCAAATCCGAAAGCTGTGAGTCAAGCGTATAGAGGTGCTGGTGATTAGCATTTTTGAGACTGGTGGAGTCTGTGGAAGTGGTAGCATTTAATGCAAAACGACTCACCTCTGGGAAATGGCCATGTGGCTCTTTTTGACCCTGGAAAAAACCCAATTTGGGTGAAAGTAGACGAAGACCCACCTTATGCAGTGGAGAATGTTTTGCAGTTGCCGTGGATGAGCTTAGGTAAGGGGATAAAACGGGAGATAAGACCTCATCGTTTTTAATCGCCCCTTCAAAAGCTCCATCAATCACTTCCTCGATCAACTCGTTTTCTGAAGTGATGTCTATGTTGATCAAGAGGACGGAGGTCAATATGCAGGCCACGCCAAAGGCATAGACAAAAAAGCCCGAGTGTTCTGACGGATCTGAGCCTCCCGAAAACCGGAGAACCAAGAAATCAATGAATATGCTTATAGGAATCGAGGACGTGAGAGCTAATGACGTGACCAAAGGACTGGTCAAGAGCATGGCGATGATGGTGACGTAATCAGAGATCACCGAGAAGACCGAATTGGTTAGCACCATCAACGAGATGGCACGAGACGGAGGAAGTGAAAACCGTTCGATATCCAAAAAATGAACCACAAATAAAAGTGGTATGCCCATGAAAAAGGTGAAAATCCCCACCCACCCAAACAATTCTCGCTCGTTGGTGGTTCTTTCTCCGGTCCCACATCGTATTTTCATCACCAAAAGGTACAAGGCATAACAGAAAGCTCCAGCCAATGCAAAAGTATTGCCCAAAGCGGGATTTTTGGGCTTGAACTTGTTTCCATCGCTAGAACCGGAGTTGAGCTCACCGAGATTAATAAGAACCACCCCAAACAAGCTGGAAAGCACACACACCACTTTTTTCGAGGTCAAACGGTCAATTTGAAGCATGACTCCAAGTAGAAGCGTAAAAAAAGTCGTGGTGGAACCCAAAATTGTCTGGTTAGATGCGGACGTATATTTGAGTGCCAGCATGCCCATAATGTTGTAAACGAAGTAGATAATGGCGATCTGGAATGCCAAACTGAGCACCTCACGTCGTTCCAAAGGCGAAGCAGCAATATTGATTTCATTAGGTTTTTGAGCCATACTTCCATGACCGTCGATATCCAAATCCGAGGTGGAGAGAAGCGGGCTTTCGGAGAAAACATCTTGTGAGGGTTTTGAGCACCGAAAAGCAGCTAAATTCACCAAGTCGGGTATCCAGTTTAACATAAAACATGATCCGGTTAATGTGGCCATGAAAAACGGTTTCTGGAACTCATTTCCTTTGAGAACGGAATTGACTAGTTCGAGACCGACCATCCAAGTGGCTATGGCTACCACCAATAGAAAGGCCCCAAGCTTGAAATTGCGCTTTTCGTGTTGATTGATGACATCAATGACTTGTTCAGCATTGGCCACGATTTGGGTATGGATTTCCTGGGTTTTAATTCGTGGGGATGAGACGGGCAGGAGATGGGACAACCGGGGGTTCGTCGAGGCGGATAACCGGGGGTTGAGTGAAGGGGAGAACCGGGGGTCGTTCCGAGGCGTCATCCGGAGGTTGACCGATGGAGCAAACCGAGGGTCATCTTGAGGAGTAAACCGAGGGTTTTCTTGAGGAGTAAACCGAGGGTCGTCTTGAGGAGTAAACCGAGGGTCGTCTTGAGGAGTAAACCGAGGGTCGTCTTGAGGAGCAAACCGGGGGTCGTCTTGAGGAGTAAACCGAGGGGATATCCGGGGGTTAATCTGGCGGTTAATTTGGGGGTCATCCCAAGGGCCACTAACAGATGAAATCAGACCACTATTAGCCTGGGAACCACCAGAAAAACCCTCGGTGCCAATATATGAAGCCTGTGTCCCAGATGGGGAGGAGTTGGTCCCAAATTGTGTAGGATTCAGCCCGTTTGGGAAAGAGCTCGTCCCGTTTGGGTATGAATTGGTCCCATTTGGGGAATAGGAGGAATCCATAGGAGTCATGGCGGTGTACGGGTGTAATGGTAGCCAGTACCGTGGTGGATGAAAACGGTTGGCGTGTGCTGGTGTTGATTATGTACCGGTGTTGAGCGTTACCGTATACCAGTTGGTATGCAGGAACCGTTACATAGTTGGACTGCAATAATTCTCTCAATTGAGTGACTTGGGTA
>NLAO01001626.1:0-38336 GCA_002370835.1 Metschnikowia continentalis | reverse complement strand
CCCTGAAGCACAATACCCAAGAGAATATTGGAGACCAACGTCATAACAATTCCAACATATTTGAGAGTTAAGGCAAAACTCTCAACATTACATACAGTACACGACGTTTGCATGAAGCCCAGCATTACTGTTGGATTTGTTGCATACATTCCCATGATCTGGAATAGTTATCACGTTAAGTTTCAACTAGCGTCTTAACTTTGGTACTTCAGTAACCATTTCTGTAGTTTCCATTTTATCTTTATCTATATTAAACTAGAATGTCCTTGACTTGTTGTTCCAATTGATACCGTTCAAACCTGAGCGGGACCCTCTCTATATATAGTCAGGTCTGGGACTCCAGCCCTAACCCACTCAGCCCATTGTCTTCTACAGAACAATGACCAATATTGGACAAGTGTTAGACACGTCCTCAAGCCGTCCACTGCCACCGTGTCTCTCTCGAGGGCAGTACCAATCTTTGTTTCATCTGTATGTAGTAACGGGATCCTGCAGTACCCGCAGGTGAACTTGTTCCTCAAGTTCAACAATTACAACCGGATACTGTTGTCAGGAGGAATCAGGTTTGCCCTAGCAACGACGTATTAAGGAGACCGGTGCAGGAAGAAGAATACCAGGATGGAAAAGTATATATAGAGGAGAGTCCGCTCTTGGTTGGTTGAACGGTATCATCATTGACCAGAATACTACAGACCATCTAGTATACATTAGTAACTCATCTCAACAGTTCAAAGGGAAACAAAACTATGACTACCACTGCCCCATATCTCTTAGAGTTATTAGCCAATAACGATGTAACTGTGCCTGACTATGACACCGTCATGGCTAATTCCCAACAACCAGGGCGGCAAAATTAAACAAACCAATAATTCAAAAAGTCTCATACCCCTTCGCACAATCTTTCAACCAAATGAACAAGTTGTTCCGTCCATTTTTCACCCTTGATTGGAACTTGACCCTTGATTGGAACTTGACCCTTGATTAGAACTTGACCCTTGATTGGTATTGCAAGACTTCTGTCTCAAATTTAATACCATATAAGGCAATCGTCCAGATTTAAGATTTCAGAATATTCATTTCTAATAAAAGTTGGTTTGAAACATTACGCCATTTGGGTTGAAAGACTGTGCGAAAAAGTACGAAACTTTTTGTTGCGCTGGTTCGAAATATTTTGTCGCGGTGGTTTGAATAGTTTCAAAAAACACTGTATAACTTTGAGAGAAACATGACACAGAAAAACTCTCCACCAGAACAATGAAAGTATTGTTTCCGGAATGTTCGAAAAAGGCCTCCAATTCACCACTTGTCACAACGATCAAATGCCTTGTCACGGCATTTGTAGTAGACACTACTAGAATCGGACATTGTAGGCTCCATATTGTATCTATAGGTAGATTTCTACTAATTGTGGATCTAACAGGTACGAAAATTTTTGAATTATTGGTTTGTTTATTTTTGCTAATGCTAGTGTGGTTTGAATCATTTTGCCGCGCTGGTTTGAATAGTTTTGAAAAACACTGTACTCTTTATTGCGTTTTGCCTCTCAGTATCGATGGCTATTAATATGCTCTGGTGTGGTTAGCTAATAATTACTCTGTCAGTACTTAGCATAATATGACTACGATGTCTCATGAATAATCACATGACAAATTTAGTCAATGACCGCAGGCTTTGAAAGGGGCAAATTTCCATTTCCTACAAGTTGTAAAAATGGGTCATTCTGCAGATATTTAGCGTTACGCTTCACAGTTCAGAGATGTTCGCCTTCTCTTTCTTCTTGTGGAGAATTTTATTTTTGAAGTGAATAAAAGGGCAATCCATTTGATGCCGTCGGTTTGGGGGAAGTGACAGAACACATGTCTCAAGAACATTTCTCAAGCAAATGTCTCAAGAACATTTCTCAAGCACATGTCTCAAGCACTCGGTGAAGATAATTTAAGTAGTGTCATCAAAAGACTGAAGAAGACGGAAAAAGCGAAAAAAGCGGAAAAAAGCGGGGTAACCAAATTCAAAGAATCTTTTTAGGACCCGTTCCTAGTCTTTACCTTCATAAATTGATTATAGGCTTTTTATTCTTTTTAGTCTATTTTATTCTCTTTAGACTGTTTTATTCTTTTTAGTCTATTTTATTCTTTTTAGACTATTTTAGACTTTTAAGTCTACTTTAAGTCTTTTAGTTCCCACAACTGACNAGACTATTTTAGACTTTTAAGTCTACTTTAAGTCTTTTAGTTCCCACAACTGACGGCTGAAAATAGGAGTATGCACAAATCCCATCTGCTTCTCTTTTCTAACTTGGTATACAATTGAGGGTCATGCAAAATATCCAAATGACGTATTCAAAGCTTCAATTCCGCACAATGCCTTATCGGGAGCTTCAGGGATGATTAAGACAATTATAATGAAGCTTCCTGCATATGCATCGAATTCTATTGATTCAAGGGGGCTTACAAACTCCCTTCTTGGGGCCAAAAGGAATTTCGAGCCGATTTTCAAGGGGTGGTCATTTTTTATGAACCATATTGTTTTTACAAAGGTGGCCATTTTTCATGACCCATTCATTCTTCCAAATATATATAAAGCCCCAGGTTCCTATGGCTTTCTTACCCATCAACAATGTTAACCAAATACCTCACACTTTTGCCCTTAGGGGCCATGGCCTCAGCTGCTGCATTATCCCTGCATGATGAAGCTTCTATGAAACACCAATACGAGTACGAAGATCCACATGCCAATGACTTCTCTTACATAAGTGACTTAGTGAAGCGGGAAGGCGGCTATGTCAGTGCCCCACTCTTCAAGCGAGGAGATAATTACGCCATGAACCTTTTCATGGGCTCCAATGAAACAGAACTCATGCTTGGAGTCACTATGAGCACTGGTTATTTATGGGTGATGGACCGCAAAAGAGCTTGTACAGACATCCATAGAGAACTAGGTATCACAAGAGACTGGGACCATGGGGACCAGTTGGACCACCGAACTGTCGTTCTG
This sequence comes from Metschnikowia continentalis, assembly GCA_002370835.1. Classification (NCBI taxonomy): domain Eukaryota; kingdom Fungi; phylum Ascomycota; class Pichiomycetes; order Serinales; family Metschnikowiaceae; genus Metschnikowia; species Metschnikowia continentalis. The sequence continues at coordinate 35,342 of NLAO01001626.1, read as the reverse complement.
GAGAACAGCAATACAGTAGACAAAGCAAAAAGATCAGAACTTGAATTACCCGAAGATTGGATTGCAGCTTTGCATCTTAAATGGATATGCCCGGGCCGGGATTGGGGCAGCAGCTTCCTGGAGTGGACAAAGTCCAACACTTCCGTGCTATACCCATGGCTAAATAAAAAGTGGAATCCAAAGAATCTGTCGCTTCTTGGAGAAGTTGCAAAAGTGCACGATCGTGCTGATACTCAGTGGATGTCTGATACTTTTCGGATATCAAAGACAAAGGTGAAGGTGAATATGATATTTGCGGCGGCCAGCGCACTAAACGAACTACATGGAACTTTCGGCATTGGGCGTCCACATTGGACGGAGAGGCAAATGGAAGGCAAGTATGCAAGCTTCTTGGAAGCGTTGAAGAATGCAAGTTATATTCAAAAGCTGACTTACTCTTTGTTTTTGAACAAATTAGATGCGAAGGGATCCATTCTTTTTGGTGCGGTCGACCATGGAAAGTATCTGGGACAGTTGCAAACCGTTCCGATGATAAACGTTACCAAAGAAAAGACAGGCCATATAGCCGTTGTTCTTAACAAACTCTATTTGGAAAACTCTCGCCAGAAAGTGGTTCTTTCGATTAAACCACTCGCAGCTATTTTTGAAATCACTAATCAGGACCCATATTTCCCAATGTATGTATTTGGTGCTTTGATTGAGCTGACGCAGGCACTATACCAGGTAGAAGGCAACAGATACATGGTGGATTGTCGATACCGAAACAGTAAACACAAGCTAGTCTACGAATTTTCTGGCATTAAGATAAAGATTCCAATGGAAGAAATGGTGCGTCCAATTGACGGCAAATGTTACTTGGCAGTAAGGGGCCTCAGCGAATTTGAGCCGCAACGTTTTTGGTTGACTAATTCATTACTTCGGTATGTCTACATGAACGTTGATTTGGAGACAGAGGAAGTTTCAATGGCCCAGGTCAAATTCTCCGACCAAGAGAGAATTGAGAAGATCACCACCACCGTTCCAGGGGCCGTGAAAGCTAAGAATTATTGGTCCACTTCAGTAGTTACCAGAATTGAAGACCGAAACGTTGATACATTACGGATTGTGTCCGACGAATGATTGTCTACAACATTCGAAATTGATGCTGGGTCTGGAGGTGATATGGAATACACCCAGACAGATGCAGAGGAACAGAGAGCAACAGATATGAAACATATGAAACAGATATGAAACAGATATGAAACATATGAAACATATGAAACAGATATGAAACAGATATGAAACAGATATGAAACATATGAAACATATGAAACAGATATGAAACAGATATGAAATAGATATGAAATAGATATGAAACATATGAAACATATGAAACATATGAAATGTTAGATCCGCCATAGGCAGGACCCTGCCTATGAAGGTATTATGAAGCCTCTCAGTCCGATTGTTACAATGGTGATACGGCGTTTGGCCATCTATGCACGAAGTGCTCCGATGGCTCCTTTCGAATATTCCAGAACAATCCTTACTATTGTTCTGGTGGAGAGTTTTCCGGTAACACGTTTCTGTCAAAGTTATATAAGCCACCTCGGTTCATCTCTTGAGGAACCATCAACGAATATAAGAAGCTAGGCATTAATGTATTAAAGAACATAACATGAAACATATGAAACAGATATGAAACAGATATGAAACAGATATGAAACATATGAAACAGATATGAAATAGATATTAAATAGATATGAAATAGATATGAAACATATGAAACATATGAAACAGATATGAAACAGATATGAAACAGATATGAAACAGATATGAAACAGATATGAAATAGATATGAAACATAGTCAATGTAAGGCCTCATAATAAATCATCATGTTGTATTATACGCACGTGACTTCCTTCTCAACCCAGTCCATTTCCTTAATTAATATGGAACCGATGTCGATCCTTATAATATAATCATCCTATTGAGAAACAGGAGTAGCGGCTCCATGTTTCCCTGAGACCGCGGTCACTCAAGTGACTGAGATCATGTGAAGGTTCACCCCAATATAAAAAGGACAAGCTCCCGCTATTCTATAACACCACCAAAAATATATACACCACCAACAATATATGCACCACCAAAAGGAGGTCATACCAAGATGTCTCCCAACACTAGACCCACCAATAATATTAACTAATGTAGAGGTACTGATGTCTACTGAGGACCTGGATAAATTCTCAACACTTAAATAATTCTCCTAGTGACAATTTCCTCCTTATGTTAGAAATGTGCTCATCTGCTTATGCATTCGGTGTTAATTCTAACACTTGCATGCTCCTCCATTGACGAGCCGATCCGAAAGGACACGTGAACCTAAACGACGTTGCTCACGTGCCAACAAGCACGTGATCGTGAGATACAGATGTCCCACAAGTTCAACAGAACCCACTGACACTAAATACTCAATTCTAGTGGTTATATGAATTTTGCTAACGAAACAATGGTTCCAAGGTCTGTACCTCGAGTTTAAGTGTTTATTATTTTCAACACTAGGTCCTGCATTCTTATGCTAGGTCCCGGTAAACCGTCGAATAACCTGGAACGATTATGTTGTGGTCTCTAATAACGCTGATTAATTCAGGTTTCCAATATTTATCTCAGTTGCCTGTATTCTTATTTGAATCTGAATCCCGAGTCCCGGAATCTCAGAATCCCAGAATTCTTGAATGTCAGAATGTCAGAATGTCAGAATGTTAGACTGTCAGAATTTTAGACTATCAGAATTTTAGAATGTCAGAATTTTAGAATGTCAGAATTTTAGAATGTCAGAGTTCCTGAATACCAGAATGCCTCTCAGAATCTCGATACCCTGAATACCCAAATCCCAGACTACCCCACTTTCAGACTGAACTCATATAATCTCCTACACGAATATTCGCCGAGGAGACAATAACCAGAGCTAAACAATAGACAGCCCTCGGCCAATATTATTTTGCTTCAACAAAGGCCAACATTGTGTAACCGACCCTGTTTATATGCAGTCTCATAAACGCCATGTTCAACAAACCCTGCATTCTTAAGCTGTGCCCCTCAACTTGTCCACTTTCCCAAGGTCTATGACCTGCACTTACTACCAGCCCAACTTCAATGTTGAACTTCTGAACTCTCTGGCCTACTTTAAGAAGTCTTTCGAACTGAAACTTTCAAATGGTGGCAATATAGGGACTATCCATTATTTTACTCTCGGCATCGTAAGGGTGTGGAAACAGACGGGGCAAAAGTGGAGGAGAACTTATTTTTTTACTGTATCACATGGCGCAGAAATTTACTCTTCATTACAGGAGAACCACTGAAGCTATTAAAGGGGGCATCATAAACTTCTGCCGTGAATTCTAAAGAGGGAGGTGGATTCAAAATGTCGCTTTATGGTCTCTTACTAAAAACATCTTTATGGTCTTTTCCCAATATTCATGTTTTTCATTTGAGACTCCCTCATCTGAAGTCTCAAAATTACAGCATGTCAAAATGGTGAAGCTGGTCCGCGCAGCGAACTGCTATCTAATTAAGATTATGAGAAAATACTCATAAAATTATTAAAGCTTAGTATTCGCACAGCGCTTTGTCTGGAGATATGTCCTTATTGAGAGAGTTTTGTGCAAGACACCTGCACCTCCCCAGGTGTCTATTGATTCAAGGAAGCTTACCAAACCCCTCCTTGTGGCTAAATGGAAATTGGAACCGGCGCGTTCAAATGCCATTATGTTTCATATAGCATGTTATTTTTCCAAAGGATATAAAAGCCCCAGGTTCCTATGGTTTGCTTACCCATCAACAATGTTAACAAAACACCTCTTTCTTTTGCCATTAGTGGTAATGGTCTCAGCTGCACTCTTATCCTCTATTCATGAGCCGTTGGAGAAACACAAGGGATTCAAAATGGACTTGTCAATTTCTAACGGAGATCTTCATGCGGGTGGCTCTTCGTACCAAAATTCTGACTTGGTCAAGCGGTATAGCAGCTCTGGCACACTTCCACTCTCCCAAATTGATCAAATTTACACCACCGAACTCTACATGGGCTCAAAAGGAGAAAGGTTGAAGGTTGCTATCGCTATTAACGATGATGTTACATGGGTCATGGACCGCAGAGTGATTTGTCAACAAAATGCAAAGAGAGAAGTAAGGTCAAAACGTGATATTCGGGAGCACGAACCTGAGGACTCACTGAGTCTGATAACCAGTGGAGCTGACAAAGCAAAGATATCAGAAGAAAAAACATCCAGTCATCATGGTATAAGTAAGAGAGATAGAAGCAATTGCGTGTTCTGGGGTACCTTCGACTCGGCCAGGTCTAAAACGCTCAAGGTACGCCAAGTCAAGTCTCTGTTCTCTAGGAAGTATACCGATGATACGTTTGCTGAAGGTGTTTGGGTCTCTGATTTGGTTGGAACATCAAAAACAATGGTGAACTTGACGTTCGGTGTTGCCAAAAAAGCTCTGCGTGTGTTCGGGATGTTGGGACTTGGGCTTCTATATGACACCGTAATGAACTGGCAAAATGGAAAGCTGTATGCAAACTTCCCAGAGGCTTTGAAGAGTGCGGGTTATATCAGCAGGTTGACTTACTCTTTGCTCGTAGGTGGACGAGATTATCGAAGTGGCTCCATTCTTTTTGGTGCCGTGGATCATACGAAGTATGTTGGAAAATTGCAAACCGTTCCGATGGTAAGCCTATCGAAACTGAGGCAAAGAAGCAAAATAGTTGTTATTCTTGACAAAATTTACTTGGAAAACTCTGACCAGAAAGTTGTTCTTTTGAACGAGCCAATTGGAGCTTGGTTCGACTCGAGTGTTAATAATCAAAATTTTCCAAGAAATGTGTTTCTCGCCTTGGTTGAGCTGATGCTGGGAGAGCGCTGGTCAGGAAGTAACACTTACAAAGTGGATTGCGGGTACAGGACCAGTATGGGTAACATAGTCTACGAATTTTCCGGCATTAGGATAAAAGTTCCAGTGAGAGACTTGGTGTTGGAATACAACGGCATATGTTACTTGGGAGTTTGGGCCAACGAATCGAATGATGCCAAGCCATCGGTTTTGTTGGGAAATGTTTTTCTCCGACAAGCCTACTTTATCGTTGATTTGGAAAGAAAGGAGGTTTCAATGGCCCAAGCAAAATTCGCCTACGGAGAGGACTTGGTGGAGGTCGTCGACTCCATTCCGGGGGCCGTGAGAGCTGAGCGGTATTCGTCTACTTCAATAGTCGACAGCGTTAGTAAACTAATGGTTACTAAGTTCGAGATTGAAAGCGAGGAATGATTGAAGATAGGGATCTATGAGTTACAAATGAGTCGGTGATTTTTAAGAGTCAATGAACTTTGGGGACAATGAACTTGGGAGACAATGAACTTGGGAGACAATGCAGAGTAAAAATTTGGTTTTAAACTGAGATTTTTGTCTTTGTTTTGGACATTGTGTTGTTTCAGAGTGGACTTATTCGATATTTGTACAAATCTTCGGATCTGGGTGACTCCAATTGGTAAGCTATTATTTTTTGCTACAAGATGAAGCTTCCAATTTTAGTGAGTTCTGTTGTTGGTTCTGGATTTGATTACTTCCTTGAATTCTGAATGGTGTGGATCTCAAGATTGCCGGGAGACTTTATGATGGATCCCGAAATTGTGGTTCCATTAATAAGTTCTGACGCTTTGAATTCCAACTAACTTTAATCATTGTGTTACTCCTTTCCTCAAGTAGAGGTACCTTGAAATCCGAAGCCTGGGCCAGAATTAAGACCATTGGAAAGATTATACAAATATTCTGAATTCAATTGACGGCTCCTACTAATGTAACGTATAAGTACTACCATATATTTTATACAGAAGTTACGAGGTCAAAGGGAGTGTACTACACTACACCATACTATACTACACTACACTATACTACACTACAGCATACTATACTACACTACACCATACTATACTACACTACACTATACTATACTACACTACACCATACTACACCATACTACACCATACTACACCATAAGAAGTAGAGCAACACCGAAGGTGGATCTAACAGTATATAGTATGTACTACACAGTTGGTAGAGAGTATACAGTGTAGACTATAGAGTAGTGGTATATGTTGCGCATTAGCACATACCTTCTGGTACAGAGGAACTGATACATGATTGGATTTCAGTACCTCTATCAAATGAAGGACCATGGTAATCAAATCTGTCATCTGTCTTGTAATTCTATTGTTATGTAAATTAGTTAGTGTGTGACTTCTGTTTCACAATTGATACCGCTCACATCAGAGCGGGATCTCTGTCTCTCTCTGTCTCTCTCTGTCTCACTCTCTCTGTCTCACACACACACTCTCTCTCTCTCTCACTCTCTCGCTAGCTATATATAAATATATGTATATATAGTTAGTCCCAGCGACTCGTAAATGATCTCTCTCCTTCATCAATCTCTCTCACCTACATTGTCTTCTCCAAGACATGGCTCAGAATTAGACGAGTTAGACAAGACCTAGACGAGAGTTAGACAAGACCTAGACAAGACCTAGACAAGACCTAGACGAGAGCTACACAAGAGCTAGACAAGACCTACACGAGAGCTAGTCGAGAGCCCATAGAGGCTTGGCTCTAGCTTTGTCTCTCTTCAACAATACCTATTATTGTTTCATCTGGATGCTTTCACATGAACATGCAGTACCCCTACATGTGCTGATCTCTCAAGTTCATCAGGCATATGTTGCTTGTTCCAACAGTATAGACTATATGCTAGAGAGTACGACTATAGTATGTACAGTGTTTTAAAAACTATTCAAACCAGCGCAGCAAAATGTTTTAAACCAAGAAGACAGAATAGTTCAAACCAAATGGCGTAATTTTTCACACAAACTTTTATTAGAATTCAATATTCTGAAATCTGAAATCTGAAATCTGAAATCTGAAATCTGAAATCTTAAATCTGGACTATTGCCTCTTATAGACTACATTTGGGAGTCTTGCAGTACCAATCAAGGGTCAAGTTCCAAAAAAAGGAGTGAAAAATGGACGGAACTGAACTGGTTTCCTTATTATCCTGTATACAACAACTTGTCCATTTTGTTGAGAGTTTTGCCTTAACTCTCTAATTAGTTGGAATTGTTATGACGTTGGTCTCCAATAATTCTCTTGGGTATTGTGCTTCAGGGTTCATCATAGATCACTTATATTCTTCTCTAAACTAGATATCAGTGAACTGTTCTCACAATTGATACCGCTCAAACCAGCACGGGATCCTCTCTATATATACTGTCAATCCCGGGGACTCCCACATCCGAGACCAGCGTCTCGTAAGTGACTATGCATGATGAGTGTACGTCCTAGTCGTGCACATATCCCTGTTTCATCTTCACCATGTATCTCTGAAACATATGGGACCTCTCCACCTCATCTCCAACCCTGTGTATTGTCGTTGACCTGCAGGCAACATGTTTCACAGTAGCCCACATTCACAGGTTGACACATATCGCATGTCCCACATTTCAACACATTTGGTTGTCCCACATTTCAACACATTTGGTTGTCCATTTGGTTTGAAAGACTGTGCAAAGTGTTGAACTTGAGGAACAAGTACACCTGAGGGTACTGCATGTTCCTGTTACTGCATACACATGAAACAATGATTGGTATTGTCCTCGAGCGGTCCACTGCCAAAGTGTCTGTCTCGAGGACACTTGTCTAACACTTGTCCAATATTGGCCATTGTTCTGGAGAAGACAATGGGCTGAGTGGGTTAGGGCTGGAGTCCTACACCTGATTATATACATAGAGAGGGTCCCGCTCAGACTTGAACGGGATCGATTGGAACAACAAGTCAAGGACATCCTAGCTTAATATATATAAAGATAGATTGGAAGCTACACAAATGGTTACTGAAGTACCAAAGTTAAGACGATTGTTGAAACTTAACGTGATAACTATTCCAGATTATGGGAGTGTATACAACAATTCTAAACACGAAGAAGTACGAAACTTTTTGAATTATTGGTTTGTTTAATTTTGCTAGTGTGGTTCGAGACATTTTGTCGCACTGGTTTGAATACTTTTGAAAAAGACTGTATATAGACTAGGGTGTATGGAGCAGTATAGAGTAGTAGAGTAGTATACTAATATAGAGTAGTTCAGAGTAGTAGACTAGTAGACTAGTACAGAGTAGTAGACTAGTACAGAGTAGTAGACTAGTACAGAGTAGTAGACTAGTACAGAGTAGTAGACTAGTACAGAGTAGTAGACTAGTAGACTAGTAGACTAGTACAGTTTGTTATGTTCTTTATAACGTGTGTTTGCCTAATCTTGTATTCGTTGTTGGTTCCTCAAAGAGAGGAACTGGAGTGGCTTATATAACTTTGAGGGAACGTGGCATCGAAAAACTCTCCATTAGAACAATGGTAGAAAGTCTGTATCAAGTATTTCAACGTCATGTACGATGATTTCATATGTTTGGCTTTGTTTGGGTTTGGGACTTAAGTACCTTGCCAAGTTCAGGGCTTGATATTGTATATCCGGTCTCGCAGTATTTGACTCAAAGATAAGTTTTTCAATAATCCTTCTGTACTTTGTTTCTTCATCGTGACATAGAAATTGCACGCGATGTCTCTCTTTTGCTGGGACATAGCAATAGCTTCTCGCAGCAATAGAGGCTCGAGCCTCTATTGCTGCGAGAAGTTATTGCTGCTTGTCGCTTCGGTACTCTGCGGTACACTTGCAGGACTGAAACTGTTTTGTGCTGTTTCTGGTTCGAGACTTCTGAAGACTTACCGACGTCTTCGTTTGAGTGATTAATGGCCCTTCACTTCGAGGCTCATGCATAGTGTCATCATAGTACTTCGTACAATGGCCTGGTCATTGTAGCAATCGGACTGAAGGCTTTATAATACCTTCATAGGCCGGGCCTTACATATGGTGGATCCAACAAGATTAGAGTAGTAGAGTAGTAGAGTATTATATACTAGTGTAGAGTAGTACAGAGTAGTAGACTAGTACAAAGTAGTAGACTAGTACAGAGTAGTAGATTAGTACAAAGTAGTAGACTAGTACAGAATAGTGGACTAGTTCAGAGTAAAGACTAGTTTAAAGTAAAGACTAGTTTAAAGTAATGTAGTGTAGTGGATTGTAGTGGATTTGAAACCAGTAGGCTAAGCGTGTAACTTGTCTCCGTGAGACATTTAAACCTGCGAGTGGTCCACACCTGCGAAGGGTCCACACACTTGAAAAGAGGACAAGACTAGGCCCTATGTGCCTTCACCAAATAATTACAAAATATTTACTCTCATTATAGATTGGCAAATCCCTCCTATTCTAATCACAGACGTCTACATTGTCACAAAGATTAACATTGTCACAAAGATTAACATGTGGAGTAAACTAGCTGTCATTGTAGCTGTCTTTGTAGCTGTCATTGTAGCTGTCATTGTAGCTGTCATTGTAGTGTACTGTAGAGTAGTGTAGTGTAGAGTAGTGTGTTACTGTAGTTGAGTAGACTCTACTGTTAGATCCGCCATAGACAGGACCCTGCTTATGAAGGTATTATGAAGCCTCTCAGTCCGGTTGTTACAATGGCCAGGCCATCATTTTATGAAGTACTATGAGGGTCCTTTCGAATATTCCAGAAACAATACTTCCATTGATCTGGGGGAAAGTTTTTCAGTGCCACGTTTCTCTCAAAGTTATAGAAACCGCTTCGGTTCCTCTCATTAAGGAACCATCAACGAATACAAGTTTAGGTTAAAACACGTTATAAAGAACATAACAATTATTGTATTACTGGTATAAAGTGAAGAAAATAAGGTGGTGAAATATGAAATATAAATAATACAGTCTAAATCCAAACATGAATAATTGGAAAAATGTGAAACATGGCGGTATTTCTTATTGTCTTATGCGAAGGAAAGTTAGATTGAAGGTTAACTAAGTGTCCAGTGTATTTGGCCTTGGGAGTGAGAAGTGAGAAAAACTATAAATCTAGTCTCACACTTCAAACCTCAGGCCAAAAGTCACAGTAAAGCACATTACACTAGAACTGAGTAGTAGAGTAGTAGAGTAGTACAGTGTAGTGTATTGTATTGTAGTATTGTATTGCAGGGTAGTGTAGTAGTGTAGTGTAGTAGTGTAGTGTAGTAGTGTAGTGTAGTAGTGTAGTGTAGTAGTGTAGTGTAGTAGTGTAGTGTAGTAGTGTAGTAGAGTAGTAGAGTAGTAGAGTAGTAGAGATTAGAGTATTGTATTGTAGTATTTTATTGTAGGGTAGTGTAGTAGTGTAGTGTAGTAGAGTAGTGTAGTAGAGTAGTGTAGTAGTACAGTGTAGTGTATTGTATTGCAGGGTAGTGTAGTAGTGTAGTGTATTGTAGTGTATTGTAAATTCAGACTAGAAGAATATGAACATAAAGTAAATAAGTAGACAATAGAATAGTGCAGATTGTATGTGTATTAAATAGACTATGGACTCAGAAAAGTATGGATATACCATTTCGTGAATATAGATAAGCCATAGACTATAGAATAGTGAAACATAGACTGTAAATAAATTAGTACTGCTATTGGTTTGGTACTGTAGAGTAATCTAAGACTCATGGAAGAGTATGAAGTGAAACTATCAAGTAATAAACACTCTGAAGATATGGAGTTTAGTAATATAGAGTAATATAGAGTGGTTTTCAAGAGTATGATAGTATGAAGCATGTGGTAATATAGTGGTAACAGTACAGAGTAGTATCTAGGACCAATTGCCAGCTTCTTGTATCCATAATGATCCATATTGAGTAGCGGCCAATAATTATGGGTATCTTATCCACTCACTCACTCACTCGCTCACTCACTCACTCACTCACTCACTCACTCACTCACTCATAATCAAACAAACTCAAACAAAATCAACAGTAATTAATCTTTTCATGTTGAGTGCAGTCGGGCACTCTGTAGAAGTAGTAGATGTGAAACCGATGCAAGTTATGGAATCTGGACTCCATCTTCACACCTAGACTTTCTCGTAGGTTCCATGGACCAACAGTTCATCAAATCCAAAACAACTAAGAATCAACAGTCCCCATAACTCATCTTCTGGTCCAGGTGCGCTGAGATCCTGATCATCTCCAGCTTTCTGCTTAGCTCCACCACAAGTCCAAGCAGCGGTCATTAGTGGGAGTAGTCACCGTAGTCATAGTAGTCACAGTAAACAATAAAAGCTCAAGCAGTAAGTACTAGTTTCCGATAGTAAACGGTATAAGCTCTGACCCTGTGGTAATAGTTTCCGGTAGTAAATGGTATAAGCTCATGCAGTAAGTGGTAATGAGTTCTGGTAGATTGAGACAATAGCCGAATGAGTTCAGAAGGGTCACTGTTCTTACCACGAGTCAGTGAACAACCACAAAAATAACTTCTTTATAGCTATCTGGTTGATCCTGACACTAGTCATATGTTTTTCTCAAGGATAAAGCCATGATGTCTAAGTATAGTAATATACAGTGAGACTGTGAATGACTCATTAATCAGTCTCTCTCCGTAACGTATGTTCAAATTGATTCGGCAAAGCAATTCCCCGTATCAGATTCTCGACACTCCAAATCAATTCTTGGACCCTTTGAATCTTCGAATTGCTTCTCCAAATCACTTCTCATAAGTCACCTCGACTTTCCAAATCAATAAATCTTCGATTCTTCGCTTCTGCAATTCTCATAATTCACCTAGAATCTTCGAATCGATTCATCGACGCTCCGAGCCAACGAACCCTCGAATTGCTTCTCCAAATCAATTCTCGTGATTCACTTCGATTCTCTGAATCAACAAATCTTTGATTAGTCGCTTCTTCAATTCTCGTACTTCCCTCGAATCCTCGAATCGATTCTTCATATCAATTCTCGTAAATATCCTCGAATCCTCGAATCGATTTTCCTCGACACTTTAAATCCTCGAATTGCTTTTACGAATCAATTCTAATAACTCTCCTCGAATCCTCCATTCAAACTCTCCAAATCAACGAATCTTCGATTCGTCGCTTCTTCAATTCTCATAAACCACCTTGACTCTCCGCTCACCAAAACTTACTAGCCAACACCAAAAAAATCAACACCACCAAAACCCCAATAATCGCATAACTAATAAACTTATTCGCAGTAATCCGCCGAGACATCGACTTTAACGTCTGGATTGACTTGTCCACGTAATTATCTGCAGCCAGCAAAGTATTGCGCAGATTGAGGATCTGCTCGCGTTGTGCCCGCAAATCGTTCAAGATATTGCCTCCTATGCCCTCAGTCTCGTTCGCAATCCGCTGCGATTCGCGGAGCCGATCCGAGCTGCGCTCCAACGATGCATTGCTTTGGAGGAGTTTTTTTCGCTGCGCATCATAAACTGAATCTGCTTCGTCGCCTTCGATATCGTCTCTGTACCTGGAACTGGCTCCAAAAAGCTGATTACGGTTTTGCTGCTCCAGAAGTTGAGCAGCTTGCTTTTTGTGGTCTTCCACTTCGGACCTGTACTTCCGGATCTTGGCGTTGAACGTAGACCTTGAATTAGCCGGCATGTTCTGGACTTCAATGTTCATTTGGTCGATGATTTCCAGTGCCTCGTCAAGCGCTGCCTGAATGGCCCGAATGGTATTTTGGGGTTGGCTTGCATCAACAGGCGCCTGGAGCTTATTACTGGCCTCCTGGATGGCGAGCTGGAAGTCGGTTTCGTAGGTGCTAAAGAGTTCACTCATGAGGCGTACCCCTGAATGCGGTGTTGCTGGTATATGATAGCTCACGTGCGCGCATCACGTGACAAAAAGAAACCCGTACTCTAATACTAGGTGTCAGGTGATCTAATTGAACCCGTACACCAAAAACTCACAATGGTATTATGCATCACGTGCCCACCCCCCCATGCACGACATTCTAATTCCCTTCTGTCCTACCCTACTAATCCCTACGATCAAGGGTAAAATTATTTGGAACGCTTGAATTTCTAGCTAGCTGGTGTATGGATGTTCTGGCGTTGACGTATAAGTCAGTGGCGCTTTGCAATGCATATTATACCACTGGATGTATAAGGAGGCAGCTCATGGTTTAGTGGTCGCATCCACGGTAGACGTCGTCACATGTTCGAGAAGCCGAAGTATCCAAAGGTCGTGTACTGGTTATCTTCTCCAATAAGAGATCCACTGCACTGCAGTACTCAACACCGACTCTGTACCCTAGACTTCTGTACCATTGCCTTCTGTCCCCTGCACCTCAGTACTTAAACAAAACTTCTGTTCCCTGTCCAATACTGTTCACAATGATCAACACTTCTTCAGTAATAATACTGTTTCACAATGCTCAACACTTCAGTAATGACACTGCTTGAGCACTAACACTGCTTTAGTACTAACAAGTCTCAGCACCTGACTGTGGACTTTTTGCACTTGAGAACTGGCCTGGTTGAATTAGTGCCTTGTCTCAAATTCATCGCCCTCGTCCTCATCGGTTCTGCTCTTGTACTTCTTGAAAGCCTCCGTGATCTGGTCCACCAAATTCGAATCATAAGTCTTCGAGTCAACGGATCCTCTGGATTGGGTAGGTCTCAAGCCCAACTGGTCGCCCACCACGTCGGCTGTGACGTTCTGCATATCCTTGAACTGACCCACATCTGGCTTGGATGCATCCGCCTCTTCATCTTCGCCAAGATCAAGCGAATGGATCGTCAAGTTCAACAACGACTTTCCACTTCTTCTGCGCATCAACTTGCCTGGGAAAGGCCCTGCTTTAGGAGCAAACTGCTTGATGAGCTCCTCGTCCTCGTTCTCCGCATCATCTCGTTCGAATGAGTGCACGGAGTTGCGTCTTTCGGGGTGTGCCACCTTGGGAGTCTTGGGAGTTCTGCATGTGACTCCATTATCGTGGATCCACTTGGCCACCACTGCTGTCCAGCCACACTGGTGTGAGGCTCCCAACCCACGTCCTGTATCTCCGTCAAAGTACTCGTAGAACGGCACGTAGTCCTTGAAATGTGGGTCTTTGTTGACCAACTCGTTTCCACCGTTGCAAGCTCTGTTTCCCTCCACGTCCGGTATAAACAAGTGGATGAGCCGGTGCTGGATCTCCTGTGCACACTGTGCCAAGTTGAGGTACTCACCTGATCCTTTGGGACACTCCACCTTCAAGTCGTTTCCGTAGTAGAGGTAGAATCTCTGCAAAGACTCCACCAAGAGGAAATTCACGGGGAACCAAATGGGGCCTCTCCAGTTAGAGTTACCTCCAAACATGCCGGAGTCCGACTCGCCTGGTAAGTACTTGACTTCGTACTTTTGGCCGTGAACGTCCAACTCAAATGGATGTTCCTCGTGGTATTTCGACAACGACCGGATACCGTATTCGGACAAAAACTCCTTTTCGTCCAACATCCGCTCCAAGATCGCCACTAACCGCTCCTTGTTCACCAACGATAATAACAACCGCTCGCCCACGCCTCGGTTGGACATGGACGCAATATTACGCTCTGCCACGTCTCTCCTGTTCTCAATGAACCAATTCAATCTTTTTTTGAAAGATGGGAACTTGTTCAACAACTCCGGCTCCAACGTTAAAGATGCATACAATGGGATCAAACCCACCAACGACCGGATTGGCAACGACTGCGTGTGGTCACCGAAATGGATTGCATCGTAGTAGAACTTATCCTTTTCGTCCCACAACGACTGCTCGGTTGGGGCCTGGTTGCCGTCCGAGGCTCCCATGTACGACATTGCATCGGCAATCAATAAGAAATGCTCAAAGAACTTGGAGGCAATGTTCTCGTACACGGGTCTGGATTTGGCCAACTCCAACGCAATGTTCAACATCTGCAAACAGTAAAATGCCATCCACCCTGTGGAGTCCGATTGCTGTAACGTTCCTCCGGTGGGCAAAGGCTCAGACCGGTTGAAGACTCCGATATTGTCAAGTCCCAAGAAGCCTCCCTCGAACAAGTTGTTTCCGTCCTGATCCTTCCGGTTTACCCACCAGGTGAAGTTAATCAAGAGTTTCTGGAAAACACCCTCCAAGAAATCCAAGTCTTCCACGCCATACATTTTCCTCTCAATCTTGAAGACTCTATATGTGGCCCACGCATGGACTGGAGGGTTAACGTCGGAGAAATTCCACTCGTATGCCGGCAATTGTCCATTGGGGTGCATGTACCACTCTCTGGTCAATAAGATCAACTGGTTCTTGGTGAATTCCGGGTCGATCATGGCAAATGGAATGCAGTGGAACGCCGTATCCCAAGCAGCAAAGAAGGGATACTCCCATTTATCAGGTAAGGATAACACGTCATCAATAAACAAGTGCTTCCATTCCTTGTTCCGTCCATTGGCTCTGTTCTCTGGTGGAGGAGGAGTGTTGGGGTCTCCACTGGACCAATAGGAATGCACAAAGTGGTAGAATTGCTTGGTCCACAATAACCCGGCAAATGCCTGTCTTTGAACCTGTCTCAACTCGTCCGAAAGAGGTAATGGAGTCACCTTCCAGTAGAACGCATCGGCCTCATCCTGGCGTCTTCCGAAAACATTATCGAACTCAAACTCGTCGATTTCCTGATGCTCTTTCGAGAGCTTGTACCGGATAGTGACGTAATCACCTGGAGGAACACCTCCATCCTTATCGAAGGAGAAAAAAGCTGCTGCTTTGGTTCCCTCGTTGTCAGGGTTAATCAGAGACTCGTCGTTTGAGACCACATACTCATGGAAAGCGTTCTTGGTGTACTTGGACGAGTTCTCCTGGCCATACAAAACCTTCGAGTTGGTCTCGTTCTCCGTGAACAACAACTTAGGCTCCACATCCGGCGAGTTATCGTTGACGCCCGGAGCAGGGGCGAAAACAAGGTACCGCTTGCCGAATTTGGCATGGTCTACTTCCACAGTATGGTCGTCCACGGCACGTAAATGTGGCTTGGCCTTGCTGCTCTCTTCGGTACCCCAGGCCCACGTGTTTCTCAAGACGACATGGGGCAAAATGTGCAAGGGAGCGGGGTCGGGGCCTCTATTGTAGGCCGTAATGCGGAAAAGGATTTCCTCGGGATCATCGTCGGCCTTGGCCACTTCATGCACCACATCAAAATACCTGCTTTCATCGAAAACTCCGGTATCCGTCAACTTGTACTCTTTCTCCAAAAGCGTGCGTTTACCACTTTCCTCCACCAACTGCTCATATGGGTACTTGGCTTGAGGGTACTTGTATAAGAACTTGGTGTACAGGTGTGTGGGGGTGTTATCCAAGTAATAGTAAAGATCCTTGACATCCTCACCATGGTTACCCTGCGAATTGGTCACACCAAATAACTTCTCCTTCAAAATGTCATCCTTCCCATTCCAAAGCGCCATAGACAAATTGACCAATTGATGAGTATCACAAAAACCACCCAAACCATCTTCTCCCCACCGATACGTTCTATAGCGGGAATCATGGAAGGAGAAATCGTCCCATGCACTACCCGAGGCCGAATAATCTTCCCTGACGGTGGCCCATTGCCGCTCACTTAAATACGTACCCCAGCGTTTGTGGTACTTGGATCGTTGCTTGTTCTCGTAGAGCCGGCGCTCTTCTGAGGTTAGGAGGTCGAGGAAATTGTCGGTCATTTCCTTGGTCTCCGTTGGGAAAGGAAGGAAATTTTTTGGGGGGGTAGGGGGGGTATTTATACCTTGGTGTGGGGCGCCCCACGCGCTGCCTGCAGGGTGTTTGGATGCGTTGCTTGCTGCTCGGGGGTGCGATGCGCGGAAGCTCGGTGTGTGCAGGAGATAAAGCAATTCCTGCACATAACTACGGTCCGGTACTACATAGATCAAAACCAAAGGTTATGTGTTGAAGTTCGAGATTAAGAAATTGTGGCTTGGTTTGGGCTGTAGGTTAAAATTTGTTAGTTGTATCAATATGGGTTTGTGGTTATGAGTTGGTACTTATGAGTCCTATAGTTATGACTCTTATGGTTATGAGTATTATGGTTATGAGTGTGTGAGTCTAGTTTACGATACCCATTGTGCAGGAGCTTAGGTGTCAAGTCATAGAAGTATCTTAAATAAAAGTAGCTAAGTGTTTTACATCAGTTTCACATGCGTTTCAGGTGTTTTCTTTTACTTATTTCATTGTTTCAGATGTGTTTCAGATGTGTTTCAGATGTGTTTCAGATGTGTTTCATGGATGGTAAAATTGCCCAGGGCTACATAACCATAACACACAACGTTGCCAAATATTCCCCAATGGTAAATAATAATCTTCATGGAATAGGATATAGACACTGGATGTGCTGGCAGTTAAAGACCGCTATATGCAGGAATGATGATGATTATATTAAGAGGATCGACATCAGTTCCATATTAATTAAGGAAATGGACTGGGTTGAGAAGGAAGTCACGTGAGCATTATATAACATGATGGTTTATGATGAGGCCTTACATTGACGATGATTCATATGTTTCATAACTGTTTCAGATGTTTCAGATGTTTCATAACTGTTTCAGATGTTTCAGGTGTTTCAGATGTTTCAGATGTTTCATAACTGTTTCATATGTTTCATATCTGTTGCTCTCTGTTTCTCTGAATCTGTCTCGGTGTATTTCATTTCACCTCCAGACCCAGCATCAATTTCGAATGTTGTAGACAATCATTCGTCGGACACAATCCGAAATGTATCAACCTTTAGTTTTCGAATTCGTGTTCCTGATACAGAACAACCATAGTATTTAGCTTCCGTGGCCCCTGGAACAGTGGTGGTGATCTTCTCAATTTCCTCTTGGTCGGAGAATTTGGCCTGGGCCATTGAAACTTCCCCTGCCTCCAAATCAACGTTTATGTAGGCATACCGAAGAAATGAATTACCCAACAAAATAACTGCCTGGCTGAGTTCCGGGCGCAAGTTTACTGCCAAGTAACATACGCCGTTTTTTTCACGCACCAATTCTTTCATTGGAATCTTTATCGTAATGCCAGAAAATTTGTAGACTAGGTTGCCTGTACTGTTTCGGTATCCACAATCCACCTGGTAAACATTGCTTTGTAACTCTTTCAGTGCCTGCATCAGCTCAACCAAAGCAAGAAATATATTCCTTGGGAAAGATGGATCACCACCAGTCATTTCGAGAGCAACTGGGATTGGTTTATTCAAAAAAACCACTTTCTGCCTAGAGTTTTCCAAATAGAGTTTGTCAAGAGGAATGGCTGTTCCATCTGACTTCTTTTGGAGCAAGTCTAACATCAGAATGGTTTGCAACTTTCCAACATACTTCTTATGGTCGACGGCACCAAAAAGAATGGAGCCACCCTTCGAATCATCTTCGTTCAAGAACAAAGAGTAAGTCATTTTCTGGATATGACCTGCATTCTTCAACGCTTCCGTGAAGCTTGCATACTTACCATCCACTTGTCTCACCTTCGAATCTGGACGCGCAATTCCCAAAAACCCATTTCCTTCCTGTGGTATGTCGGGCATCGCAAAGATCATATTCACCTTTGTTTTTGATGTCCCAACCTTATCAGAGATCCAACTACCTACAGCTCCCAATTTGATGTGGTGTCTTGCAACCCACGTATTATCTGGATTCAAAATGTCATTTAGCGATGGGTGTAGCTTGACAGTGTTGGATCCAGTCCAATTGACGAAGTCTTTGGCCCAGGCCTTGCATTCGCGTTGATGTTGCTTACTCATATCCCCAAAATGGGGTATTACATCACCCGATTGTTTAACTTCGTCACTTGCGTTGTTGAGCTTCAGAACGACACTTTGGGAGTCCTTAGGGTCAAGCACCAGGATGTCACGTTTTGACTGTAGCTCTCACTTCGTGTTCTCTGTACAGCGGAGTATGCCATTATTCACCCATAAATTAGCAGCTCTCATAGTGAGATCAACCACGAATTGTTTTTTCTCTGGAGCCCATGAAAAGGTCCATGGCGTAATTATCTCCTCGCTTGAAGAGTGGGAGACTGACATAGCCGTTGTCCCGCTTCACCAAGTCACTTCTGTAAGAAAAATCATCCGCATGTGGATCTTCGTATTCGTATTGGTGTTTCATAGGAGCTTCATCATGCAGGTGGATCTTCGTATTCGTATTGGTGTTTCATAGGAGCTTCATCATGCAGGGATAATGCAGCAGCTGAGGCCATGGCTCTAAGGCCAAAAGTGTGAGGTATTTGGTTAACATTGTTGATGGGTAAGAAAGCCATAGGAACCTGGGGCTTTATATATGTTTGGAAGAATGAATGGTTCAAGAAAATGACCACCTGTTGTAAAAACAATATGGTTTATAAAAAATGACCACCCCTTGAAAATCGGCTCGAAATTCCTTTTGGCCCCAAGAAGGGAGTTTGTAAGCCCCATTGAATCAATAGAATTCGATGTATATGCAGGAGGCTTCATTATAATTGTCTTAATCATCCCTGAAGCTCCCGATAAGGCATTGTGCAGAATTGAAGCTTTGAATGCGTCATTTGGATATTTTGCATGACCCTCAATTGTATACCAAGTTAGAAAAGAGAAGCAGATGGGATTTGTGCATACTCCTATTTTCAGCCATCAGACGAGGGAACCTAAAAGACTTAAAGTAGACTTAAAAGTCTAAAACAGTCTAAAAAGAATAAAATAGACTAAAAAGAATAAAAAGCCTATAATCGAAATATAAAGGGGAATAGGAAAGGGCCCTAAAAAGTCTTTTTGAATTCGCTTACCCGGCTGTTTTCCCCTCTTTTCGTCCTTTTCCACTTTTTCTGTCGTTCTCCACTTTTTCCGTCTTTTGATGCCTTTTTAAATCAATAACGAGTGTCACCACCGAATGCTTTTCAACATATGTTTCAGTATATTATTATACAGGAACATATAAGTTTCAAACCATAAAATACATATACTATAAGTTTTCATGAAATCACATGGAGTGAATCCTTTTAGATTGTCAAGTGAAAGTGAGGATTATGGACTATGGATTATGGCGCGTGAACTCTACATTAGGTGTGTGAGGCGGCAGCAGTAAACGCTTTAACTCGCTCGTAACCTGCATATACAGTGTTTTTCAAAAGTATTCAAACCAGCATGACAAAATGTTTCGAACTAAGAAGACAGAATGGTTCAAACCAGCTAGGCAAAACAATTCAAACCAAACTAGTAAATTTAAAGAAACCAATACAATATGAATTATTACATAACCCCCTGACAAGTTGATTGTTGTATACAGGATGACAAGAAAACCAGTTCAGTTTCAGTTTCGTCCGTTTTTCACCCTTTTTTGGTATTGCAAGACTTCTGTCCCAAATGTAGTACCATATGAGGCAATCGTCTAGATTTAAGATTTCAGAATATTGAATTCTAATAAAAGTTGGTTTGAACCATTCTGTCTTCTTGGTTTGAACCAATTTGCCAGGCTGGCTTGAATCTTTTTGCTACGCTGGTTTGAATAGTTTTGAAAAACACTGTACTACATCACTGGGGTGTTTACTCTTTAAGCTTTACGCCAGTAATTGTATAGGATCGGTGATGATGTTCGCTAGATTCTTATAACCTTAACTTAAAAGTACCATGATAAAGATAGATATTACTTTTCCTGCTTTGTTTCAATGATACAGCTTAAGCTTTATTTTATAGATCAGGGGGTCATAATGTCCTGCATAGTATACCTCTTAAAACCAAGACAATTGAACATTTTAATAATTAGGAATTTAGAAGTTTAACTAATTTGACCAAATTGAGCAATTGAAGAATTGGAAAGTGAATAAGTGGTCAATTGGATCGATTCGAACACCAGATTTTACCAATTGAAGAATTACCGACTCAAAGACTTGAAGAATTAAAAATCTGATTAATTAGTTTATTAATTAATTAAGAATTATTCTGCTAACGACAATTTAATTCCAGACACAATTTCCTTAATACAGTGTTTTTCAAAACTATTCAAACCAGCGTGACAAAATGTTTCACACCAACTTTTATTAGAAATCAATATCCTGAAAGCTTAAATCTGGATGATTGCCTCATATGTACTACATTTGGGAGTCTTGCAATACCAATCAAGGGTCAAGTTCCAAAAAAGGGTGAAAAACCGACAGAACTGAACTGGTTTCCTTACTATCCTGTATACAACAACTTGTCCATATGGTTTGAAAGATTGTGCGAAGGGGTACGAAACATTCTGTCGCGCTAGTTTAAATCATTCTGTCTTGTTGGTTTGAATCATTTTGAAAAACACTGTATAATAGAAAATGTGCTCATGGTTTTATTCATTAACTGGTAAATTCTAATACTTGAATGCTCCTCCATTTACGAGTCAATAGAAAATGTGAATGGTTGAATTTTGCACACGTACAAGCAGGCACATGATCGTGAGCTATAGATGTCTCAAGTTCAACATGGTCAAGTTCAACATGGTCAAGTTCAAAATTGTCTACAGTCTTTTTCAAAACTATTCAAAGCAGCGTGACAAAACTATTCAAACCAGTGCTACAAAATGGTTCAAACCACCATGACAAAATGTTTCGAACCAAGAAGACAGAATGGTTCAAACTAAATGTCATAATGGTTCAAACTAACTTTTATTAGAATTCAATATTCTGAAATCAATCCTTAAATCTGGACGATTGCCTCTTATGGTACTACATTTGGGACAAAAGTCTTTGCAGTATCAATCAAGGGTCAAGTTCCAAAAAAGGGTGAAAAACGGACGGAACTGAACTGGTTCCATTGTTATCCTGTATGCAACAACTTAATAGGGGTTATATAATCATTCATTTTATTCTTACTAAACAAAGAAGTATATAAGAAATTACACGGTCCCTTTATCCACGATTGTTTTGTACTCGTTACTCTTTAAGTCTATTTGAACTAGTGTAGTGTACAGTGTTTTTCAAAAGTATTCAAACCAACGCGCCAAAATGTTTCGAATCAAGAAGATAAAATGGTTCAAACCACACTAGCAAAATTAAACAAACCAATAATTCAAAAAGTTTCGTACATCTCTAACAAGTTGTTGTATACAGGATAACAAAGAAACATGGTTCAGTTTCAGTTCCGTCCGTTTTTCACCCTTGATTAATACTGCAAAACTTCTGCTCCAAATGTAGTACATACAGTGTTTTTCAAAAGTATTCAAAACCAGCGCGACAAAATGTTTCAAACCAGCGCGACAAAATCATTCAAACCACCATGACAAAATGTTTCGAACCAAGAAGACAGAATGGTTCAAACCAAATGATGTAATGTTTCACACCAACTTTTATTAGAATTCAATATTCTTAAATCTTAAATCTGGACAATTGCCTCATACAGTACTACATTTGGGACAAAAGTCTTGCAATACCAATCAAGGATGAAAAAGGGACGGAACTGAATTGGTTTCCTTGTTGTCCTGTATACAACATCCTGTCCATTTGGTTTGAAAGACTGTGCAAAGGGGTACGAAACATTTTGCTGCGCTAGTTTGAATCATTTTGTCACACTGGTTTGAATCATTTTGCCACGTTGGTTTGAATACTTTTGAAAAACACTGTAATAAGTGTATTAGTTTTGTAAAATTGGTTTGAAAGACTGTGCGAAAGGGTACGAAACTTTTTGAATACAGTGTTTTTCAAAACTATTCAAACCAGCGTGACAAAATGTTTCAAACCAGCGCAGCGAAACGATTCAAACCATACTAGCAAAATTAAATAAACCAATAATTCAAAAAGTTTCGTACACCCCTAACAGGTTGTTGTATACAGGATAACAAGAAAACCAGTTCACTTCCGTCCGTTTTTCACCCTTGATTGATATTGCAAGACTTCTGTCCCAAATGTAGTATATAAGAGGCAATCATCCAGATTTAAGATTTCAGATTTAAGATTTCAGGATATTGAATTCTAATAAAAGTTGGTGTGAACCATTATGACATTTGGTTTGAACCATTCTGTCTTCTTGGTTTGAATAGTTTTGTCGCACTGGTTTGAAGCATTTTGTCACGCTGGTTTGAATAGTTTTGTTGCGCTGGTTCGAATAATTTTGAAAAAACACTGTAATTGGTTTGTTTAATTTTGCTAGTGTGGTTTGAACCATTCTGTCGCGCTAGTTTGAATCATTCTGTCGCACTGGTTTGAATCGGTTTGAAAAACACTGTACAATATGAATGATTACATAACTCTTAACAACTTGTTGTATACAGGATAACAAGGAAACCAGTTCAGTTCACTTCCGTTCGTTTTTCACCCTTGATTAATACTGCAAGACTTCTGTCCCAAATGTAGTACCATATAAGGCAATCGTCCAGATTTAAGATTTCAGGATATTGGTTTCTAATGAGTATCTCAGGGAATCTCTCCAAAGGAGTTCTTCCAAAAGGTAAATGACTTTAACCCTATGCTGACCGTTCCCTATGAGGGATGGATACTCGATGAGTCTCTACCCCTTCAGAAAC
This sequence comes from Metschnikowia continentalis, assembly GCA_002370835.1. Taxonomy (NCBI): domain Eukaryota; kingdom Fungi; phylum Ascomycota; class Pichiomycetes; order Serinales; family Metschnikowiaceae; genus Metschnikowia; species Metschnikowia continentalis. The sequence goes on along the minus strand of NLAO01001626.1, from coordinate 11,946 downwards.
GGAGCTTCTTTCTCAGTGAGGTATCAAATCAAGTTGGTGTGAAACATTATACTATTTGCTTTGAAAGACTGTGCAAAGGGGTACGAAACATTTTGTCACGCTGGCTTGAACCATTTTGTCACGCTGGTTTGAATAGTTTTGAAAAACACTGTATTATCTACAAAAACACTATACCACTACGATATCGTATCTGCAGAAACACACTACTTCAAATATCATTATGATATTTTATCTACAAAAACACTACTTTAAATACCACTATGATGTTTTACAGTGTTTTTCAAAATTATGCAAACCAGCGTGACAAAATGGTTCAAACCAGCGTGACAAAACTATTCAAACCAGCATGACAAAATGTTTCGAACCAAGATGACAGAATGGTTCACACCAACTTTTTAGCTCTGGTCTAGCTCTCGTCCAATTCTGAGCATTATCTTGGATCAGACAATGTAGATGAGAGAGATTGACGAAGGAGAGATTGACGAAGAAGAGACCGTTTGGAAGTTCCCAGGACTAACTATATAAAGCAAGAATCCTGCTCAGTGTTGAGCGGTATCAGAAAGAAGACGGAGATCACGAACTCACTACTTTACATAGCAATAGAGTTATAAGACAGATGACAGAACTGATTACTCAAGTCACTTAATTAAGAGATTTATTGCAGTCCAACTATATAACACTTCCTGCATACCAATTGGTATATGCTAACGTTCAACAGTATTAATGTAATAGTAGTAGTAGTAGTGGTCTTAGTTGTATTATTAGTGTAGTAGTAGTTAGAATTCAATATTCTGAAATCTTAAATCTGGACGATTGACTCATATATACTACATTTGGGACAAAAGTCTTGTAGTAATCAAGGATCAAGTACCAATCAAGGGTGAAAAACGGATGGAACTGAACTGGGTTTCCTTATGTTGGAAAATAGCACCGAATAAGAGCGCGCACGGCGCCCTAGGCTTGCAAGGAAGACACATCGCTACTAGTTTCCCCAACCTTGGTTGTCCTGGCAACCAATGGTCAGTGAAGGCCGACTCCCATATATATAATGAGGCCTTCGCTACACCTTTCATTAGTTAACTAATCGAACATCTCTACCTAGGGAGACATACCAAGATGGCTCCCAGATCCAGACCCACCAGATCCAGACCCACCAGATCCAGACCCACCAGATCCAGACCCACCAGATCAAGACCCACCAGATCTCCTTGTACTGACATTGAGGCTCCGCCTATGTCTGAAGTAAACACTTCAACTCAAATGTTCACTTATCTTGATGAAACAATGAGATCCGTATCTTATAGTCAGAAGAGATCTCTGGACCTTAAACCATGGTTACTTTATGGGCCACCTGATTCCCCAGCATTCCTAGCTGAGCTGGAGTTAAAGAATCTACACCTTATTATCCTGTATACAACAACTTGTTAAGAGTTATGTAATCATTCATATTGTATTGGCTTGTTTAATTTTGCTAGTGTGGTTTGAATCGTATTGTCGCGCTGGTTTGAATCATTTTAGTGCGCTGGTTTGAATAGCTTTGAAAAACACTGTACAAACTACACACAATACACTACGAAGTGTTGAACTTGTAAGACATTCACGCTTCTGATATGCATATCTTGAACCCATATCTCATGATAACCTTGTGAATGACCTCATGTCACACACGAGGGGTCTGCTTCAATCCAAATAAAGGCTTCCTCTAACCCTCCATTCCAGAATTCTGTCGTAACACATATCGGTCTTATTGCTAAACCTTTGCTTCACTGCAATAGCTAAGACCATTCCTAAGCACATTCACCCTATCACAGGTGAGCATATTGCCTGTTAGTTAATATCCTCCTTCCAGAAGTTCTCCAAGACCACATGTCCTGCTTTCACTAGACCATTATCTTTTAGTACGAACACCCACTTGGCACCTTTCGGTTTCCGCCCTCTTGGNCATTATCCTTTAGTACGAACACCCACTTGGCACCTTTCGGTTTCCGCCCTCTTGGTAATTCGACTAACTCAAATGTTCCGTTCGTATCATGAGCACTCATTTCTTTATCACACGCTTCAGTCCAGAGTATTCGACTCCTCAGACGCATGGCCTCCTTATAACTACTGGGGACCCCTTTGACTTCATTCGGTTTGCTCTTCTAGAGTTCGAACCCAATCAATCTTTGAAGGATCAATTGGCGGCATTTGGTCGTTCAGACTCATCTGCAAACACCACGTCAGTTCAATTTCTCTATTCTCGAAGTCAGTCAGGTTTGAATTGTCGTCTTCGAGTTACACTCCCCCTGAAATGGCGAGATGTTTGAGATGGTTCTCCAACAGCATCACCTCACAATGGTCCCCTTCAACAAGTGACCTGTCCGGGAAACGGCCCAAATCCGGCGTCTCCGTGTTGGTATAAGGGTACGCCAGGTCATTGCAGCTCTCTGAGCCGCCAAACGTTTTGACCTTTTGCACCTGCCATCGTCTGAGCTAGCGATATCTTCCTCACCAACTGATAATCTGCGATTCGAATTCGACATAGACACTCCGTCGTCTGACATCGACACAGGCAGTTCATCGCCTGACATCGACACAGACAGTTCCTTGTCTTGTCCAAGGTGAGAGAAATCGTGACTCCCCCTTATTTCACTTTGATCGTCCCCTGCTAGGAGATCCACACAGACATTCCTTCGTCTGGCATCGACACAGACCGTCTTTCGTCCGTTGTCAACACCGACAGTAACTCGTCTGGTCCAAAACTCGTCTGGTCCAAGGTGAGAGACATCCTGACTCCCCCTCATTTCACTTTGAGCATCCCCCTTGCTGAGAGGTCCCACAGGTTTCAGAGATACATGGTGCAGATGAAACAGGGATATGTGCACGACGAGGATGTACACTCATCATGTATAGTCACTTACGAGACGCCGGTCTTGGATGTGGGAGTCCCCGGGATTGACAGTATATATAGAGAGGATCCCGTGCTGGTTTGAGCGGTATCAATTGTGAGAACAGTTCACTGATATCTAGTTTAGAGAAGAATATAAGTGATCTATGATGAACCCGAAGCACAATACCCAAGAGAATTATTGGAGACCAACGTCATAACAATTCCAACATATTAGAGAGTTAAGGCAAAACTCTCAACACGAAGTACCATGATTCCGTATGTTGAAAATTTATATATTGCATCCGTATGTTGAAAATTTATTCACATATCTATGTATATATATTGTTGGATCCACTATAGGTAAGGACATTAGCCATAGAGATAATGTGAAGCCTACTCTATTGATCCTTTCTCTGATGTTAAAAATAGCCAGGCCATGACTATAAGTACTATGATGTGCGTGATACGGCGTTTGGAATGTCATTATAGTACTTCAGGGGTTTGCAATATACAATAATGGCTTTTTAGAATAGTCTAGAACATTCATTATTGTTCTGGTGGTTTCAACCTACGTTTTAGGATATATTAATATACAGGGATATTAAGTTGTACCTTATAAGATCAAAATTCTATATGAATTATGAGGCGGGTGAAGGCTGAGAGGGGTGAAGGCTAAGAGGGGTGAAGGCTGAGATGGGTGAGGGCTGAGACGGTTGAAGACTGAGAAAGGTGAAGGCTAAGAGGGGTGAAGGCTGAGATGGGTGAAGGCTGAGAGGGGTGAAGGCTGAGACGGTTGAAGACTGAGAAAGGTGAATGCTGAGACGGATGAAGGCTGAGATGGGTGAAGGGGGCTGTTAGGGCTCGTCTGGGGTTCTGGAGTCAAACCTGGAACTCGTATTTAAACCAAACTAGGTAAAAACACTGGTTTCTCAAATTTCTCCCGGAAATTTCCCGTATTTATACAGTCGTCGCTACGTGGGTAGTCCAGGGTCGGTCTACGGGTATCTCCGGATCACTGAGAGGTATCTCCGGATCTCTGGGTTCCTGCATGTTGCGCCATGGGCTATTGTCTGCCTCTGTGAATTTTATTCATGACAGGGGCCTCTGTGAATCTCATTCATGTGAGGGACATTTTCACCCGTCAGTAAACTACACATAGCAGCATATTACTGGTCTGCATCCAACACACATACGAAGTATCTTGACTCCGTACAAACGAAGTACCTTAACTCCGTACAAACGAAGTACCTTAACTCCGTACAAACGAAGTACCTTGATTCCGTACAAACGAAGTACCTTGATTCCGTACATACGTACCTTGACTCCGTACAAACGAAGTACCTTGTCTCCGTACATACGTACCTTGATTCCGTACATACGAAGTACCTGTTCACGCTTAATGCTTTGCGCCTCAAATTGTGGAAAGGTGATAACGTTTGTTAGATTCCTATAAACTTAACCTGGAGACGCCGTGACAGATTTAATTATCCGTCATGTCTTAATGATGCGGATTCCCCCTTTTTATAGGACAAGCCATATTGGGATGCATAGCAGCCAATATGCAGCTTCTCTTAAATAATCCTCCTAATGGCAATTTCCTCCTAGTGGCAATTTCCTCCTAGTGGCAATTTCCTCCTAATGTTAGAAATGTGCTCATCTGCAAATGCCTCAAGTGTTAAATTCTAATACTTGCATGCTCCTCTATTCACTAGCCAATAAAACATGTGAATGGTTAAACTTTGCTCACGTGCCTGCTAGTACTTGGCTCCTCGGTTCCTAATCTCTGATAGTGGATATTTGTGGTCGTGCGCTACTCATAACAGCTACATTGCCGATGATTCCTCCGAAGGAGGAATCTGAGGTGCTTATATAGTTGTAAGAGAAGGTACGCTCTGGTGGCTGCTGGTGGCTGCTGGTGGCTAGCTGTGACTAGCTGTGGCTGCTGGTGGCTAACCGGTGGCTGGTAGCGCGCTAGTTTGAAGGCCTTATACAAAGTATCCAGCAGAGAGGCTTTATAATTTCCAAAATAGGTAGGGCACTATCTATGGCGAATCTGACAATTTACTTGTTGCGCGTTAGCGCGTACCTTGTGGTACTCAGGTACTGATACATGATTGGACTTCAATAACTCTACCAAATGAGGGACTTGGGTAATCTATTAGACATTGTCTTCTTTCTCTGTTTCTATGTAAAGTAGGCAGTCAATGTCTTCTGTTCGCAATTGATACCGCTTAGAACTGATCCTTTCTATATATACTTAGTCCCGGGGACTCCTAAACGATGGAGAGCTGACGAGCTAGACAAGAACGAGACAAGAACTAGACAAGAATTAGACAAGAACTAGACAAGAACTAGACAAGAATTAAACAAGGATTAGACAAGAACTAGACAAGAACTAGACAAGAACTAGACAAGAACTAGACAAGAACTAGACAAGAACTAGACAAGAACTAGACAAGAACTAGACAAGAACTAGACAAGAACTAGACAAGAACTAGACAAGAACTAGACAAGAACTAGACAAGAACTAGACAAGAACTAGACAAGAACTAGACAAGAACTAGACAAGAACTAGACAAGAACTAGACAAGAACTAGACAAGAACTAGACAAGAACTAGACAAGAACTAGACAAGAACTAGACAAGAACTAGACAAGAACTAGACAAGAACTAGACAAGAACTAGACAAGAACTAGACAAGAACTAGACAAGAACTAGACAAGAACTAGACAAGAACTAGACAAGAACTAGACAAGAACTAGACAAGAACTAGACAAGAACTAGACAAGAACTAGACAAGAACTAGACAAGAACTAGACAAGAACTAGACAAGAACTAGACAAGAACTAGACAAGAACTAGACAAGAACTAGACAAGAACTAGACAAGAACTAGACAAGAACTAGACAAGAACTAGACAAGAACTAGACAAGAACTAGACAAGAACTAGACAAGAACTAGACAAGAACTAGACAAGAACTAGACAAGAACTAGACAAGAACTAGACAAGAACTAGACAAGAACTAGACAAGAACTAGACAAGAACTAGACAAGAACTAGACAAGAACTAGACAAGAACTACACAAGAACTACACAAGAACTACACAAGAACTACACAAGAACTCGAGAAGAACTACACAATAACCAGACAAGAACTCAGAGAAGAACTCAGAGAAGCTTAACTCCATCTTTTCCTTTCTTCATCAATACCATCATTGTTTCATCTGGACGCCGTCACATGAACATGCAGTACCCGCACATGGGCTGATGTCACAAGTTTATGTACCTGTAGCGGTTCTAACAACCACTTCCATTACCATATTGTGTACTGTATAGATTGTAATGTGTATTGATTGAATTGGGTATTAAGGCTTGTCTGCATATAACACAATACTATTATGGAATGATGAGGCACTACATACTGACTATTACGGCTCTACAGTGTACTAAAGATATAGTGAATAAGCCGGTATTACTTCTAGGTTAGTGGTGCGATGAGAGGGCTGACGCAGGGCCGAGAAATTGCCGTTTTAGGTAATCTATCCGACACCACCAATTCCAGGATTATTTAAATCCTGAACGTGAAATAAATTGAACTGGACTCACACTTAACCCGGAAACTTCGAAAATATTGGAATTGCTTTGGATACTTATGTCGGGTGTACGGGTCTATTCCCTTATATAGGTATACGAGTTTTGCACCGGCAAGCCCCCCCCCCCCGGATCTCAAGATCAGCTCTGGTGTACGGGTTTGGCAAAAATCAAATTTTCCGGGGGCAGTGCGAATCTTTTTTTCATGCACTTTATTTATAACTACAGCAGCCAAATACGCGTGCGCGCGGAGAATTCCTCATTGGGAATACCCCGTGACCACCACCAAATTAATACCAATCTGGGACTTCAGGTCGGTCAAAAAACTCCGATACTGGCATCTCTGCATATAATGTACATAAGGACTACCAGTCACGTGAGTTGTTTAAATTCTAAATAAAATACTTGTAGTGGGTGGTTTAATTTGCAGGTGATCTGGTGTCCGTGGTGTACGGATCTTTCGTTCCTCGTGTACGGATGATTATTTTTTTTTGGTGTACGGATGTGAGTGGATCTGGATCAGTGGGTTGGTATTTTGGAGTAATACTTACAGTAGGTACGGGTGTACAGTGTCGGTTTGAATTACCCTCTTCTATGATTATTTCAGAGCCGTTTCAAAGTTGTTTCAGGCTCGTTTCAAAGTTGTTGCACGTTCGTTTAGGCTCGTTTCAAAGTTGCTCTGGATCCGTTTTCTGTTTGGGCTCATTTGTATGTCGGTTCAGATTTCTCCGAGCTGTCAATCTCGCTTATGCAATTGCGTCATGCACCTTTCTTTTTTTGCCCACCGTTTGATGAGGATTCTCCATGCGCGTTTCTTTTTCTGCACGACGCGCAGATCCACCGCTGTAACTAATCCGGGAAGATTCTCGGCGCATCTCGCCAACCCCAGAAATGGGGCTCGTCTGGGTATATAAACCGGGCATTTCCGACCATTTTTTCACCGCCAAAAAAAAGCTCTCATCTCTTTTTCCACAGTCTGTCTATTTCCCACCAGACTCTCTCTTCTAAATCTCTAATAATGACCCAATCCAAATTCAATACCATCATTAAACCCGACCAGGACGCTGCACCAGTGCCCTTCCCACCACCTAAAATCTCCGGGACCGTGGTGGACCGGTTCATGATGAAGGAAAAGGTTACAGTGATCACCGGAGCCGCTGGGGCCATTGGAGGAGCACTTGCTGAGTCATTTGCTCAGGCCGGACTGCATGTGGCTATCATGGACTTCAAGTACGACCCCAAGCTCGATGAAAAGCTCCAGAAAACCTATGGAATCAAGGCCAAATCGTACCAGGTGGATGTCACTGATTATACGCACGTGGAGAACGTGATCAAGCAGATTGTGACCGATTTCGGTACCATCGATACGTTCATTGCCAATGCAGGAGTGGTATGGACCACCGGAACCATTTTAAATCCCGAATCTACCGCTGACCAATGGAAACGTGTTTTCGACGTCAACGTCCATGGAGTGTTTAACTGCTCCAAGGTGGTGGGCGAGATTTTCCGTGAAAAGGGCCATGGATCGTTGATTATGACTGCATCCATGAGTGCGCACATCACCAATGTGCCCAACTACCAAACGTGTTACAATGCATCCAAGGCTGCTGTATTGCACATGGCCAAAGGCTTGGCTGTTGAGTTTGCTGGTTTCGCCCGGGTCAATACGGTATCTCCGGGATACACCGATACTCCGCTCCTGAGTTTCGTGCCTACAGAGCAAAGGGCAAAATGGTGGGGTTTGACGCCTATGGGCCGTGAGGCTTTGCCTGAGGAGTTGGCTGGTGCCTACTTGTATTTGGCCAGTGATTTGGCCACGTTTACTACGGGTACGGATATTCGTGTGGATGGAGGTTACTGTGCAGTTTAGAGACTGAGAATGAGTGTAGTGTCAGAGCGTCAGTGAGTCAAACCGTCAGTGAATCATACTGTGCGAATCATACAGTGAGATTGAGAACGTGAGAATGAGACTGTGAGAATCATACTGTGAGTTAGAAACTGAGTATGAGACTGTGAGTATGAGACTGTGAGAATGAGACTGTGAGATTGAGACTACAGTGAGAATATCTGCTCAGTCTAAGAGGTTTATAGACACAATAAATTATAGATGTGTTTTCTGTAGCTAGTAAAATATAGTGAAAACCGTCGAGTAGGCTGTTAGATTAAGATTCAAATCCCACATTGTGGTCAACACCAAGGTCAACACCAAGGCTTCGAAATCCATACTCCGAACACCGCTTACTTGTATGTGTGTGGTAACAAGACGGTCCATTGAAATGACTTCAACACGTCTGGTTCCGACTATGACTACTTGCCTGGTTCCGACTACGACTACTTGCCTGGTTCCGACTACGACTACTTGCCTGGTTCCGACTACGACTACTTGCCTGGTTCCGACTACGACTACTTGCCTGGTTCCGACTACGACTACTTGCCTGGTTCCGACTACGACTACTTGCCTGGTTCCGACTACGACTACTTGCCTGGTTCCGACTACGACTACTTGCCTGGTTCCGACTACGACTACTTGCCTGGTTCCGACTACGACTACTTGCCTGGTTCCGACTACGACTACTTGCCTGGTTCCGACTACGACTACTTGCCTGGTTCCGACTACGACTACTTGCCTGGTTCCGACTACGACTACTTGCCTGGTTCCGACTACGACTACTTGCCTGGTTCCGACTACGACTACTTGCCTGGTTCCGACTACGACTACTTGCCTGGTTCCGACTACGACTACTTGCCTGGTTCCGACTACGACTACTTGCCTGGTTCCGACTACGACTACTTGCCTGGTTCCGACTACGACTACTTGCCTGGTTCCGACTACGACTACTTGCCTGGTTCCGACTACGACTACTTGCCTGGTTCCGACTACGACTACTTGCCTGGTTCCGACTACGACTACTTGCCTGGTTCCGACTACGACTACTTGCCTGGTTCCGACTACGACTACTTGCCTGGTTCCGACTACGACTACTTGCCTGGTTCCGACTACGACTACTTGCCTGGTTCCGACTATGACTACTTGCCTGGTTCCGACTATGACTACTTGCCTGGTTCCGACTACGACTACTTGCCTGGTTCCGACTACGACTACTTGCCTGGTTCCGATCAATTGCCTGGTCCCGACTAATTGACCGAAGGCGTAGAGTTGGTGGCTGATATGTCTTTCAACATCTTATCAAAGAAGATTGACATCTTCAAGTATGGACTAATCGACAAGGCTGGACTAATCGACAAGGATGTACTAATCACGGCTGGAGTTCAAAAGAACGTTTGATTGGATGGATTGATAATTTACATCATCAACAAGTCTTCGATTGAGCACCATGCCCTCTGATGAAGAATTGAAGGCTTTGGATATTTCATTGGAACCAATTGCCTTAAGCTTTTCCTCCTGTCATTGCCCAACAATTCTGCTTACAAGACTATCCCCACCCCCATTTTCATATGCCTCATGTTGAAATTGGTCACTGAGAAGTTTTTGGCTGAAGGCGGAATCAAATCCATCCAGATAATCCAGATAATCCAGATAATCAAGACAATCAAGACAATCAAGACAATCAAGATAATCAAGATAATCAAGACAATCCAAATAATCAAGACAATCAAGACAATCCAAATAATCAAGACAATCCAGACAATCAAGATAATCAAGATAATCCAGACAATCAAGACAATCCAAATAATCAAGACAATCAAGACAATCAAGACAATCCAGATAATCCAGATAATCAAAGCCATTAACGAGAAGAAGGTCTCTTCTTTGTACAGTGCTTTGGAGAGATACCCAATCGTCGTATATAAGCTCCCTATCAAGAAAGGTAGCCGGGTAACTGGTCAAACATATGGAGGTTATTTTCACTTTGGAATCTGTTGACTTGGATGGAACCAAATTCCTTCAGGGAGCTACCAAGAGTCATCTTAATGGCTTAAAGGGCCACAGATCTGTGGGTTGATCGCTTTCACTGTCATTTGCTACCAGGTATTCATCATCATCATCATCATCATCTTCTTCATCTTCTTCTTCTTCTTCTTCTTCTTCTTCTTCTTCTTCTTCATCATCAAAATAATGGTCGGACACAATTCAGGCCCTCTCCTCGACTGTTTCTTTGGTCTGCAGTCATCGCCGGGCTACTCTTTGAAACACAGTACCACGAAAAAGAAAAACGTTTTAGCAAAAGACACCAGCAGTACGAATTCCATCTCCGAACAAAACCGACTTTAATGATCATTCGTTGGAACCCAGTTTCAATATTAATTATGCTACTAAACCAGTGCAAAACAAAAAGGCTCAGTCATTCTCGTATTCGTTTTCGTTTTCGTTTTCGTTCTCAACTAATTGCTGGGCTATTTTGGGTCAAGTGTTGCGTCAATTCATCTCCACCTTTGGGTTCCCTTTTTTAAGGATATTCATATTGCATATATTTATCAGGGCTTCTAATAATGAATCTTTCTTCTACAGTTACAGTGATTTTCAAAACTATTCAAACCAGTCTGGCAAAATATTTGAACCAACAAGACAAAATGGTTCAAACCAGCGTGATAATGTTTCGTACCCCTTCACACAATCTTTCAAACCAAATGGACAAGTTGTTGTATACAGGATAACAAGGAAACCAGATCAGTTCCGTCCGTTTTTCACTCTTGATTAATACTGCAAGACTCCCAAATATCTATATCTATTCCATTAGTATCTATTCCATTAGTATCTATTCCATCAGTCATCTATTCCATCAGTCATCTATTCCATCAGTCATCTATTCCATCAGTCATTTATTTCATCAGTCATCTATTTCATCAGTCATCTATCACCTCAGTCATCTATTTCATCAGTCATCTATCACCTCAGTATCTATCACCTCAGTCATCTGTCACCTCAGTCATCTGTCACCTCAGTCATCTGTCACCTCAGTCATCTGTCACCTCAGTCATCTGTCACCTCAGTATCTATCACCTCAGTATCTATCACCTCAGTATCTATCACCTCAGTATCTATTTCATCTATATGGTATACCAAGAATTGCTTGAACACTGTTCTCCGACTGAGCTAAAGGGTAGTTCCTAGTGGCACGTTTCTAAGGGCATATCAATTACGCGGGGTACAACTATATCTCAGCTATACCTGTTATACAGTTGTTTCTATATACTTGTTTCTATGGACTTATTTCTATATACTTGGTTCTATATATTTATTTATATGGACTTAGTTCTATGTACTTGGTTCTATATATTTATTTATATGGACTTAGTTCTATATACTTGTTTCTAGTACATATGAGTAAATCCTCTAGATTTAAGATTTCAGAATATTGAATTCTAATAAAAGTTCGTGTGAACCATTTTGTCATGCTGGTTTGAATCATTTTGTCATGCTGGTTTGAATCATTTTGTCATGCTGGTTTGAATAGTTTTGAAAAACACTGTACAAGCAATTTTTTTTTTTGTTTTTTTTTTTTTTTTTTTTTTTTTTTTTTTTTT